>JAVKPL010006127.1:0-252003 GCA_032173675.1 Gastrolobium villosum | reverse complement strand
AACATTATCATCTACCCACTGCCTGATGTAACCACAAACTTGTCTGTGAATCAACTTCCATTCTTCTTCGGTTTTATTTTGTGGTTTCTCATTACCAAAGACAGCCAAGTGATACTCCTTCACATAAAGAAGATCTTCCATCTTTTCTTTCCATACATGATAATTTGAACCATTCAGTGTAACCATTCTACTTGTATTAACCTCCATATTTAAACACAAGTCAACAGGCAAAAATAACACAAGCTTTGATGCAAAATAAATTTTCTAATGACAACTATGCATGAACCAAAAACACCAAGCAACACAAGTCAATTTTAACGTGGAAAACCTCCTCAATGTGAGGAGTAAAAACCACGGGACCGATTTCGGAGTCCGTCCAAATTCTCCACTATCAACAAAGTGAGATTACAAATGGTTCCAAAGTAATTACAATCAGCTATAGCACCATCAAAACAACTTCACAACTAGTTGTACCAAAAGATGCAAAAGACATACATATATGACCAAGCTTTTGTCCGGAATTAATCTAAAATAACAGAAGCGTCTACTCCCAAATCGCAACGGTCAGATTAAAGAGCAACAAGAGAGGAACACACTGACCAATTTTGAGGACAATCGAACGGTAGACCAAAGAGAAACCTCTCTCTGAACTTCACTGCCCAGAACAGAGCAGAAAAACGATGGCCTCTGTTTGCAGCTGAATAATTCCCTCTTGACAGCTCCAATCGCAAAACTGAACGGTCAAACTCTAGTACAGTATGTTGTAAACCTTGTAACAAAATTTCAGCTCAGATCAACGGTTCATTTGGGAGAGATGAATCTTGCAACCTTGCTGCCTTCTGCAGAACTCTGCACACAACCAGTTCGATTTTCAATTTTGGCCTCTATATGTATATATTTGTGTGTGTGATACAGCACTTCAATTGTTATTTGGCATAACTAGTGTTAAAAAATTTTGCGGAGAAGAACGTAATAGTCGGTGAAGAAGACGAAGAGATAAATAAAAGAAAGGTAATATATCGAGAGTAAAATCTTCTCTCAATTTTCTTCTTTTCAATTATATTTTTTTTATATATATATTTAGAAAGTTGTATGTTGTTGTTATGCTAAAATATTTTCTTAAGTTCTTCTCGTCTTTAATAATGTTTTATCTATAGTTTTATCTTAATCTTTCTTTTAATTTTGTTATACTTGTCATGTTAACGTGATTCTTTCAAATTTTAAATTTTTTATTATTTTTCATACCAATGGAATATTAAAAGAATGTGTAAATTTTACCTTAATTATACTGCTGTGAAGTGACTCACAAAAGTTTGCGATCAGAAGGTTTGAGGGTAAGGGACGCCTTATCATGGCTTGAGCTCCGCATATCATAAACTTTCACATGCAAGAGACCCACAAAATTGGTAATTAAAAGCTTCAGTTAAATATTATGAGATTGCATATTAATATTTGTGATATTATTTCAATTTATGAAATATACTCGAGAGACTGATATTTTCCTTTATTACGGCTATAAATGGTTATGGTTTAAAAATCTCAATATTACTGAGAATTATCTCACATTAACCTTTCCAGAAAATCATCATGCCTAATTTAACTTTTTCTGGAGAAGGATGGACTGTGAATTTTGACTTTTTATGACGATCGTTGGGAATTTCACATGATAGTTAGAAACCAATGAGCATCAGCCATATTTCATGCAGGCAGTTTGGAGTCCTACACCTATAGGCTAGACTAGAATGAGAAGTATGTAATGAATAAACATTGTAATATGATGTAGTTAGGAATGTAAAATATGTGTGGAACTGATGTAGAATAATTAGAATGTAAGATATTTGTACTAACTTACATCCATGTATAATTAATGAAGGATGTTAGTAATTCCAGTTAATCTTTCGAGATTTATTTTCTCATTTATTTTTATTTATTCATTATTATTATTAAATATATTGGTTGTAAAACAATGAGATATTCTCTATATTGGGATAATTAGAGGATGTTACAGAATACTCTTCGTGCAAACCTTAAAGAGACATCAACGTACAAAAAGGTGTTTCGTTGTTCTAGTTCCTTAGTATGATTCTCAGCGAGGGGAGGGTGCGCAAAAGCTCATTGAAGTCGTGGACGAAGCCATGAACTTTCCCTGAGCAGGCAGACATAGCACCATCAAATCGTCAGGCCGATATAAAACTCATCAGGATTTTGCAAACACTATAGCGATGTTGAGTATCATTAATATATAATTTTGTAGCCTGACACCAAACAGATTCACATGTAAAATGAGCACAAAAGATCTGCTAAAGGGAAGAGTGAATAATGGATTTGATGATGTTGCTTGATTGGCCATCAATCTTCTTCCACCTTGGGCACTCAGTAGGGGCTACAACCTCAACAATGGTAGTGAGATGATCAATGTAATCCTATCCAATAAGCTAAAGTTTAGGTTCGGATGGCTAATAATCATAATTAGAGCCATCCAATTTCTCCATGAAAATAGAGCATGAAAATATTGTTGAAAACAAGTGCCTCAGGCTTTAGAATATTAGAGGGCACATACTGGAGTGAGAGCCATGGGTAACCTAAAAAGACATAAAACATGTACTAGAAAGCCAAAAACGCATGCAAGCCAAAGTGTGTACCATGATACAAGCTTTGATCAACACGAAAACTACAGATCTTTGACCAGAAGAAGAAAGTGAGCAAGTCTATCCAGGTCGCAGGTCAAACATGCAACAACGTGCTGCCAAAGGAATAAAAACACTGCGACTACAACCGGCGCATGAGGGTGCGTGTAACGGTGACTAGGCCTAGGTCTTGGACAAAAATGATCGTCCGAAGGAGCTGATCTAGACGGTGGGTGGATCAGCTGAAAAGGTGGCTGAAAATCTCTTCGACGTGGTGGTCAACGGTGAATGGCGACAGTGACTCACCAAAGACGAGTTTAGGAGCGATATGTGACAATTGCATAGGCTATGGACCGGAAATTGAGAGGACGACACGATTTCTGAAAAAATGTCATCGCTAGGCAGTGGACCACCAAAGAAGCACGAATTAGGATTATTTCTCGTTAGATTTTTGATACCATATTAAAATAGAAAATAAAACAAAGGATCCTTTGCACTAGATTTGATATAATTTGTGTGCCTTAGATGCACATCAGAGGTACTATTATATAATTGAGTAAAAAAAATACATTATGTTATCCCTTGCACTAGACTACTCTACATACAATACTATCAACATCCAATTCCACTTCAAGCCAATAAAATCACATATTCACATATGTATAACTTGTACTTCTCATCCTCATTATTTACATGATAATGAGATTGGACCAAGTAAGTTGATGATGAAGACCAAAAAGACTTAGAACTCACAAATTGTGTACACCACTATTTTTTCTTTACAAATTTATTGATTGCTCAACTAATTCAGTTTTAGTCGAGCAAGATCACTAATGAATTTTATTTTTATTTTTTGAAATAAAAGATGTATATAAAACTAGCTACAACATAATCTGGCAAATTTACATCCTTAACATCACAAACTACTCTATCCTCATACCTTGGTGGTATAAGTGTGAAGATTTGTATTCCAATTGGAAACATAGGCCTAATAAGTCAAATATTAAAATAAAATGATGCAACTCCACAAAGCTTACAAGTAACCATAAGTAATTTATTTCAAGAACAAAGCTTTAATATAAAATCCATATCATTCTCATCATCTTCATGACATGAAATTTACAAATAACAAAATTTCATATACAAAAAGCTTTACCACGAAGTATCACATGAGGTAATTACATTTAAACTAACATTTGGATGGCAAAAGCCACACACAGAATGCTCAATATTCTAACACAAAATAAGAAAATAATGTATAACAAAAGCAATTGCATTCATTCACGAGCAACAACAAGCACTTGTTTGCCAACATTACGACCACTAAACAGACCAATGAAAGCTGCAGGGCCATTTTCAATGCCCTCAGCTATGTCTTCAACATACACAACCTTTCCTTCTCTGATATGAGGCAGCAGAAACTCTAAGAATTTAGGATACAAATGATTGAAATCAGACCACACAAAACCTTGCATACGAACACGCTTAGACATGAGATTTGTCAAATTTGTTACACCTTCAGGTTGAGCAAGATTGTATTGTGAGATCATTCCACATACAGGTATGCGTCCATTGACTCTCATATTAAGAAGTACGGCATCAAGAGTTTTGCCCCCAACATTGTCAAAGTAAATGTCAATGCCTTCTGGAAAGTATCTGATTTGTAAATTGTTATCCAACAGTCACAAGTGAGTATTGTGTTACTAGTAGCAGTAACTTAAGCAACAAACAAATTAAACTAAAATTTCTCTATCACAAAACTGTTTAATACTGACCTTTTCAAAGTTGAATTGAGGTCTTGTTCTTCTTTGTAGTTAAAAGCTTCATCAAATCCTAACTTGTTCTTCAACAGATCCACCTAGTAGTAAAACACATACATTCAAGTGAAAAGATGATTACTAATGTCTTTTTGCTAGTCAGAAAATATAAACTGAAACCAATATGACTTTTTGACAACAATGCGTTCCCATTCCAAAATTTACTACTAGACTGGGAAACACAAGTACTATTGCTGGTGTACGACAATTCTCTTCAAAATTTCAAATGGTTATTTTTTCCTTTTTCTTTATTTTTTATTTTTGGGGTGAAGGCAAGTTTTGGAGCAACAATAAGGTTGCTTCTTGTGGCCAGAAAGTCACTGTTTAAGTTGAGAAAATAGTCTCTTTGTAAAAATACAAAGGTAATTGTAAAAAACCAATTCAACCCAAAAGTTTAAGCTATTGGATGAGGCTACAATAATGGTTTTATATATCTCAACACGCCCCCTCACATGAGAGTCCACTGGGCTTGAAGGGTGGACAATGCACAGGCCCACCTACCAGTGCGAAGAAAGAAATTCCACTAGAAAGAAAGTGGGGGCGGTGAGGATTGAACCCGGGACATGAGGCTCAGATACCATGTAAAGAATCAATTCAACCCAAAAGCTTAAGCTATTGGGTGAGGCTACATTAATGATTTTATATATCTCAACGGTAATATTGCATACAATCTGATACTCATCCCTACCCTCAGAAATTGAATGGCAGGATAAGTAACAAATAGTTGATGCTAATTTATCGTTTATGCAAATTTATATAACAACATTAGTTAGACAAATACCTTATCTTTAGTTCCAGCACTTCCAACAACATAACAACCAGTTAATTTAGCAAATTGCCCAACAAGTTGACCAACAGCACCAGAGGCAGCTGAAACAAAAACATTCTCTCCTTTCTTGGGAGATCCTACTTCAAAGAATCCAGCATAAGCAGTCATTCCTGGCATACCTGTCCTCAAACAATAAAATAACAACTCTGGTCAAAAGGCACATCAAAATGACAGAAAAATATGCAACTAACATACATATGTTTTGCATGATTGCTTAGATTGATTATGAAGGAGTAGAGTGTATACTCACAAAAGAAAACATAAAATAGTAAAATATATTTATTATAAACTTGAATCAAGTGAATCCTTCACTAAGAATTGAAAAAATTTGAAAATGTTGAATACTTACCAAGAATTCCAGTATAGTAGGAAAGTGGGACATCGGTGTGCTCAATTTTGAAATGTATTTGAGTTGAGGGGACCAAGCTATACTCTTCCAATTTAGTCAAACCCCATATTAAATCACCTTTCTTATAATCTGTGTGTTCAGATTCCAGGACTTTAGCCACGCCAAATCCTATTAATGGCTGTAATCGTTCAACTGTTAGAAGGTGCATAAATTAATGACTAATATGTATTTTCAAATTTCAATACTAAATTGTTAGAAACAGTGCATCTACCAAACAATTGAAGCTTCACAACACATCAACCCCGTTGAACCATGGCATTCATTCTTATTTCTGAACTGTTTTTCTCAAAAGAAAAGTAAAAAAAAAATTGACCTATTCCTTTCTTATGCCTCAGCCTCATTTGACGAACAAAACTTTTCCTTGTAAAATTAGGCCTTTGAAATTTGAACATTGTTTTAACTTTCTATATTTGACAAAGATTGGAAGTTTAACTTCTAATATTTAACCCTTCTAACTAATTATTATATGAATAATACATAAGATGGGATGGAGATTAAAACGGCCGACCCACTTCAAAAATTCACTTCATGAATGTCTGGGAAAGGGAATATTTTAGGTAGTCTTTTCCCTGCTTTGTGCAGAAAGACTTATTCGAACCTGCGATCTAACATACCATGCAAAATTACGGCTGACCCAAGCAAAAGGTCAAAAGGGTTTCTAATAGAAAGAGAGAGAGAGCATAACTTACAGAGCCAGGCTCGACGTTGGTCATGAGGAATAGCATGTAAGGGTCACATGAGAAGTAGAGATTCTTGAGTAGGACCTCATTGGAACCTTCTGGAACCGTCAAAGTTAAGGTACTTTCAACGATGCTCAAGTCTGTTTCCTTGGGAAAACCAGAAACAGAGTCTCTTAGAATCACTTGCTTGTTTCTCACTTGTGCCATCTTACACTCTGGTTGTGTTGTACTGTGTTATGCTGTGAGTCTCTCTTTTACAGGTACCGACGGAAATGGCAAAGCATGCATTTGTAGTACTCAAAAGTCAAAACTCAAGAATATCACCGGGTCGTTGCATACGTCATTGCATACGTCATTATATGGCTAACGGGTCAATGTTTGCGTCCTTAGCAAGGTCGTACGTTCTAAAGCTTTGTTTTTTTTTTCTATATTTTTTAGCTGTTTTTTCATTTTGTTTTGATTTTAAAAGTTGGGTAAGCATGATGAAGGAAGGAAGAGAACTCATAAAAAAATAAAGGTGTGGGTCCAATCTCTTTACAAGAGTGAAAAGATATAATTTATGTCATTTGAAAGAATAAACATTTATCCCCAGACCACCACACCTGCAATGTGAAATCTATCCAATTATCATGCAGTGTTTTATTTGCAGCTTATAGTTCTAAATAGAGTTATTGTTACTTTTCATAGTACATGGCCAGACTCCGAATGTTTGGGGCTTACATTTTATCCAAAATCTTCCCCATTTGGGTTTTTATTTTTGTTTTTTAAAAATTCATTATAGGTTTTAGGTATTGGGAAATATTTCATTTTTTGTTTACGGGAATTTGATAAATATATATGTATTAAGGAAAAAGTATTTATCTTTTTAAATGACACAACTTATATCATTTCACTCATAAAGAGGTGGGATCCATACTTTTATTTATTTTTTTGTCAACTCTCTCCTCCTTTATTTATCTCTTTCTCTCTCTTAAAATGACACAACTTATATCATTTCACTCACAAAGAGGTGGGATCCATATCTTTATTTTTTTTGTTAACTCTCTCTTCTCCTTTATTTATCTCTTTCTCTTTCTTAAAATGACACACATTTTTTCCATGTATTAATTAGGATATTAGGGCCTTTCAAATTTTGTGCATTAGTGCTTTTAACACTTTCCAATCAGCGAATTTATTTTTCCATTTATATGCTTTGTTCTTTGTTAATTACACCAAGTTGCGCCTTCTCTTATGTCATCGCTATTCACTTGACTAGGTCACTTGCTTGTACAATACGTCATATATACGTTGCATCGACGCCGACACAAGATACGGGATACAGAATATGATATGCTACGACACTCTGATATGTTAATTCTAAAAAATATTAAAATTTGATATATTAGGACACATTTTGATATTATGTAATATTTTTAATTTATATAGTGTATATTATATTTAATATTTAATAATTTAATAAAAAATAAAGTTAAATTTATAATACCCATCAATTTTACAAAGAAATATAAAATATCCCAATTATTTATGTTAAACTTAATAAAATAGTAACTGTAATCTAACGACTATAATAGTTTGAATTCAAAATGTAACGTAACATAACTTTTAAATCTTTTTTGAGTCTTTGCAATGAGTATTGGAGTATCGGGAAGTGTCGGAGTGTCGATGAATGTCGGGAAGTACGACATGTCAGGAATTTTGCAGTGTCGGTGCTTCATAGTATATACGCATTCTTGTTTCTCTAATATCCATACCTCATCATTTCGAAGAAAAAAATATGTAACATTTAAAAGAATGTAAAGTTGTGTCATTTTAAGTGAGAGAAAGAGAAAGATAAAGAAGGAGAGAGTGGATAAAAAAATATAAAGATGCGGATCCCACCTCTTTATGATAGTGAAAAAAGTTTTAAAAATATGGATCTCACTTCTTTGTAAGAGTGAAAGAATATAAAGTGTGTCATTTAAAATAACAGACTCTTTTCTCACAACTATAATATAAAAAGTAAGGTGATGTGTATCTTCACCTACCAAACTTAAGCTTCATGGGCAAATGATTGCAATACTTGTTAACGAGTGTAACAGCTTATTGAAATTTAGTCTAAAATATGAAAATAAAATAATGGAATCATGTACAAAGTTTATAACTAACCATCAGATTAATTTCAAGAACAAAGATAAATATAAAAAAGAGAAAGATATCTTTACAACTTTTTTTTTACAAATTACAATAAGTATGACCGGTGATACACTTTTAATTGAAATATAACCGATTATAATTAATGTAGTTTGTAAAAAAATTCAAACAAAAAATTTATAAATATAACATTTCATATAAAAATTACATTTCATTCTCATCTTCTTACGAAATCACATATACAAAAGGCTTTATAGCGAAATATCACCACTATTAATTATATTAACACTTCTGTTGTTACTGCATAAGTGTTCCACATTAATCCAAATTTTCAGTTTTTCTTCTTCTTCTTTTTTTCAAGAAAAAAATGATGGGCCCACCATATCTTTGTCTCAGTTGCAGAAAAGGATACTTTGTAACAACATCTTTGTAACAACATTAGAGATGCAAAGCCCAATTACATTTTAACTTGGATTTTCCCATAGGACTAATCTATGAAGCACTGGTACTCCAATTTTTTTTTCAATATATCCGATACACGTATCGTATCGACAAATTAATGGTATAATATATTTAGAACATATCAAAAAATGCCGTGTCGGAATCTATGCTTCATACGGACTAACCATAAACATCATCGATAGAGTAGTATGAGGAAAAAGAAGAACACAAAGGATAAGGGAAGAACGAAGGAAACTTTGCAATATTATTCATCATGAACTTCATATTACTTTCAGAGTTCTATATGCACAACGCAATTACACACGTGGTTCTCAACTAAAACTCCCTTAACATGCCTCCTTTCATCACAATTAAGGAAGATGATTGCAAAGGCCATACCATACACAGTGCTCGACAATTCAACACAAAAACAGAACTAAAAAACAAACAAGACATCAATGTATTACAAAAGCAACATCATTCATTCACGAGCAACAAGAATCACTTGTTTACCAAAATTGCGACCACTAAAGAGTCCAACCAAAGCTGCAGGGCCATTCTCAAGGTCCTCAGCTATGTCTTCCACATACACAACCTTCCCTTCTTTGATATGAGGCAGAAGAAACTCCAACAATTTGGGATATTGGTGAAAGAAATCAAAAACATTAAGGCCTTGCATACGAATCCTCTTATATATAAGATTTGTCAAATTCGTTACACCTTCAGGTTGAGTGAGATTATACTGTGAAACCATTCCACAGACAGGTATGCGTCCATGGACTCTCATATTAAGAAGTACAGCATCAAGAGTTTTGCCCCCAACATTCTCAAAGTAAATGTCAATGCCTTCCGGAAAGTATCTGATTTGTAAATAGTTATCCACCAGTCAATAAGGAGGATTTGTGTTACTAGTTGCAGTAACTTTTAACTTTTTTCTTGCAACAGATAAATTAAATTGAAATTTCTCTATCACAAAACTGTTAAATGCTGACCTTTTCAAAGTTGCATCAAGGTCTGGCTCTTCTTTGTAATTAAAAGCTTCATCAAATCCTAGTTTATTCTTCAATAGATCCACCTGGTTGTAAAAGACACAAATTCAAGTTATAAATGAGGACTAAGTATTTTTGTTGGTGAGCAACTATAAACTTTGTAGTATGCTGGTTCATGAGATTGGGAAACACAAGTACTAGTGCTGGTTTATGACAATTCTCTTCAAAATTTCAAATGATTTTTTTATTTTGGGGTTTGCTTCTTGTGACCGGAAGATCATGCGTTTGAGTATAGGAAATTGCCTCTTTATAATAATGCAATGATAAGGCTGTGTACAATCGACGCTCACCCCTACCTTCACAAGTCAGGGAGCCTTATGCACCAAGATTTGGGTCAATTGTATATAATCTCATCCTTGTAATTTTGTAAAAAGGTTGTTTTCTATGCTCAAACCTGTGATCTTCCCGTCACAATCATAATATTGCTCCAAAACTTCCCTTTAGGGATTGGATACATAATAGGCTAAATCCGCAAACTAACTTGAGAATCAAACGACGTATTAATAAAAATTTTATGAAGTATAGAAAACATTACAGTGCAACTTCTCATATCTGACATATAGCCTTGAACCCCATCAATTAAAAAAACTTCATGTATTTAAATTCGACATTTTGGAAAATCCCAAAAGTATGTAACATGTCTCAAAGTTCTCAATCACAAGAATGTTGTCTAAGCTTGGAAATTGGTAGAGCTATTTTCTGTAATATAATTAGGCTAATTAAAAATAGTAATACATTGAATGGCAGGATAAATAACAAATAGTCGATGTTAATTTACCATGTAAGCAGACTTATATAAAAACCAAAAACCACTCCCCGTTAAACTCGACTAGCGAGTGTGGGGTGTGGAGGTAATCCTTGTACGCAGCCTTACCCTTGCATAATTGCATCCTTGTAAGCAGACTTATATAACAACAATAATTGAACAAATACCTTCTCTTTACTTCCAGCACTTCCAACAACATAACAACCAGTCAATTTAGCAAATTGACCAACAAGTTGACCAACAGCACCAGAGGCAGCTGAAATAAAAACTTTCTCTCCTTTCTTAGGAGATCCTAATTCAAAGAATCCAGCATAAGCAGTCATTCCTGGCATACCTGTCCTCAAACAATAAAATACTAACTTGGTTATAAAGTTGCTTAGATTTATTCTGAAGAAGCAGAATATATATACTAGGAAATAAAACATAAAATAGTACAATACATTTATAATAAACTGATAGAAGTTTAGCTTATAAAATACACAAAAGCAGTGAGCTATTAGTTCCAAATGAGTATGAAAGTCATTTAATATTGGTTCTCCTCCAAACCAAAGCTGCTAAGCCAAATATTTGCATTCTTCACTAAGAATCAATATAAATTGAAAATGTTGAATACATACCAAGAATTCCAGTATAGTAGGAAAGTGGGACATCAGTGTGCTCAATTTTGAAAAGCGTTTGAGTTGAGGGGACCAAACTATACTCTTCCCATTTAGTCAAACCCCATACTAAATCACCTTTCTTATAATCTGGGTGTCCGGATTCCAGGACTTTAGCCACACCAAATCCTGTTAATGGCTGTGTAATCACTCAACTGTTAGAAGGTGCACAAATTTATGACTAAAATGTATTTTTGAATTTCAAACATACCAAAATTGTTAGAAAAAGTGTATCTTATTAAAATATTTACACCACCAATTGAAGTTTCACAACACATCAACCCCGTTGAACCATGGCATTCATTTTCATTTCTGAACTGTTTTTCTCAAAAGAAAAGTGAAAAAAACTGACATGTTCCTTTCTTATGCTTTTCAATACATGCGTAAATAGGTTAGGTTAGGCTTTGGCTTAAATACGTCACGCTATGTAAAAAAAAAATTGAATCTTACCTGGCCTGCTAGCATGTGTGTGTCCCGAATTACAAGTTTGGTCTGACCTATATTTAAAAAATAAAAGTCTTGGCCTAGGCATGTTAGTCTGTTTAAGCCTATTAAACATTCAACAATTAAAAGAATAATATTATTTTATTATTTAAAATTATTAAAATAATAATTTTATTTATTTTGTTTAAAATAAATAATATGATATAAGCTGATTTGTAGACTTATAGGCCAGACATGTAAAAGAAAACCTATAGCTTATTTTTTAAATAGATTTTTTTAAAAAGTCTAAGCTTATTCTATTTTACTATTTATAATAAGCCAAGTCTGGCCTAATATAGACCAGGCTGTAGACCCCGATAAGCCAGTCTAACCCATTTACGCACCTACTTTTACAAAAACAGCCTAATATGATGCGCAAAGCTTTTCCTTCTAAAATTAGGTCTTTAAAATTTGAACATTATATTAACTTTGTATATTGAAGTTTCTCAATACCCTATCTACAAGGTACAACGTTCATGCAAAAATACTAATGCTATGTTTGGGAGTTTTGAAAGAGACATGGCGTGTTGGTTCATAATGGAGTGAATACTAAAAAGGAAAGAGTATATCACTATTGATTATAACTTTTGGAGGGTAGGTCCTCGGAACAATGATCATATTGCCACCTTTTAACTAAAAATTTATCAGATTGTCACGTTAGGAATTTTTTTATCAAAATGCCATGTCACAATCCCGACAAGCGAGAATGGTCTGGACACGTTGCAGCGTCTATTCCCGCTTATCATATCAGCAAGATTGTGATGTGACATTTTGACAAAAAATTTTTCTGACGTGACAATCCGATAAATTTTTTTTTAAAGGGGTGTCCAGTTTCATCAATGTCCCGTAGTTCCTCTCTATTGTTTAGAAGTCAAAATGATAAATAATGAAAGGGAAAAAGAAGAATAATGTTGTAGAAAAGTTGTTAGGTAATGTTATAGAGATAGGGATTGTGGGACCCACATTAAAAACAAGTGTGGGTCCCACAATCTCTATCTCTATAACATTACCTAACAACTTTCCTACGACATTATATTTCTATTTCCCATAATGAAATGGAGTAGATTAGAAGTTTCACTTCTAATATTATCCCTTTTAACTAAGAGATCAATGTTTAAGATATTACTCCTTTTATAATATTTTAGAAGATAATTTTACCTACTAAATAAGAGAAGAAAAAAAAATTTATGGACTTCAAATATATATAGGGGTTTATTGCTACAAAAATGATCATTTCTCTCCGGTACAAAGAAAAAATGACGGAGCCCACCTAAATATAAAAGCAAAAAAAAAAAATCAAAAAAGAATGCACAATTTTTTTTTTTAATTTTGATCATGGGAATAAATCTTCTGGAAAAAAAAAATTGTTTATCGAAAAAAATATATATATCTTCTGAAAGAACATATCATGGTACTTGGCTTTCCAATAAATAGAGAGCATAACTTACAGAGCCAGGGACATAGGAAAGAAGTCCTCCAACGGATTCCACCTTGGTCATGAGGATTCGCATGTAAGGGTCACATGACAAGTAGAGATTCTTGAGCAGGACCTCATTGGAACCTTCTGGAAGATTCAAAGTTAAGGTACTTTCAACAATGCTCATGTCTGTTTCCTTAGGAAAACCAGACACATAGTCTCTTATAATCACTTGCTTGTTCCTCACTTGCGCCATCTTACACTTTGGTTGTTTCTCAGTTACACTTACAGAGTTGAACTTGTTGTGTTGTGTTACGTTGCGAGTCTCTCTTTTATAGACACCGAGGGAATGGCAAGGGCTAAAATGGGGAATTCCAATGGCTAATCGTAATTGCTTGCGTCATTAGCAATTATCGTATGTGGTGACGAGTTCGGTCTCTCTTCAAACTTTTTTTTGATGCAGGTGCACATGATACATGGAAAAAGTATATCTCCAGATATAAAATTGTTATTTTAAAAAATAATAATAAAAGAAGAAGGAGAATTGACAAAAAAATAAAGGTATGGGTCTTATTTTTTTGTAAGAGTAAAATAGTATCAATTATATCATTTAAAAAGATAAATGTTTTTACCATAATATATCCGTCCAAAAGAAGTAAAAAAGAGGGATTTAGATAAAAAATAACTTAAAAATTGAGAATCGAAATAAAAAAAAAAAATTCTTTTGGAAAAAAGTGTACGTAGGTGAGTACATCCTTAGCGTAATAAAAATTTCCGCATTTAAAAAAACAAAATCCGCCTCTCTTCCATGTTGTTCGAAGGGAAATATTATTCTTATGCTACATGTGATAATTTTCTCTCCTACGTATGCTTTTATAATTGTGTCATCTTTTTCTTTTCTTTTTTCTTTTTATTATTCAGATAATGGAACCCATAAATTTATCTCTATGTTATGAGATAATTTATCTACTTTAACATCACATTAATAAAACACTACTTCAAATCTGAAAATAGACGGCACCTCTGTTTCAAAAAATTTGATGCATCGTGTCTGATATTTTTGATATTTCTTAACATTTCAATAAATATTGCATAAACTCAAATTTGAGTTGGGTTGAAAGATTACACTGCATTACATTTTTAATTCTAACTATTATCATTTTATTAAATTTAATATAAATATTTGTGATATTTTATATTTCTTTACAAAATTGATGGGTATTACAAATTTAATTTATTTTTTTGTTAAATTATTGAATATTATATCAAAAATATAATATATACTATCATATAAACAAAAAGTAGTATTTAATATTAAAATGATTTCTAACTTATTAAAATTTAATTTTTTTTTAAATTAACGTTTTAAAATAAGGTTTTATAAAAGTTATGTTTAGGAAAAGTAATTATGTTATATTATAGAGATTTATTTTGCGTGCTATAATTTTTTTTCTTCAAAACATATTGGCTCCACAAAATGTGACGTGTGTAGAAAATTTTTTGTAATCATATTAAACAATAGAATGCAAACCCTTTAAAATAGGGTAACATATCTTATGTTATATCCACGTCAGAGAAATTTTAGTTATTAATTTTTTTTTTCTCATGATTTTGCTCTGAATGTGAAAGCGTTAATGTATTTGATCTCCTCTGATGTTTGTGGATTATGGTTATTATTATATTTTCATCATGATTGCGCTCTGAATCTGAAAGCGTTATTGTGTTTGTTCTCCTTTGTGCATTATATTTTAGAGATAGGATATTCTTACTGCTCATTTTTTCTATTACCATTCTATTATTACTCTAATCACCATTGGATTAGAGAAAAAATTGAATGAAGAGAGAGAAAAAAAATAATTTTTGAATCCAATGATAATTAAAGTGGTAGTGGAGTGGTAATAGAAAAAATGGGTAGTAAAAATATCCTACCCCTATATTTTATTGGAATCTTCTCGAGTCTCGACAATTCGGGGGAATTGAGTGGAACAGTGATCAAAATGTCACGTGAACAGTATTATTTCTTAATCTGCCATGGCGGCAAGTTTGTTATCCAGTGTAGCGAACTCAGTTTGCTAACGTGTCACATTTCTATTGGATAACAAGTACCAACTTAAAAAAAAAAAATATGAAGTTTGCTACCCCGTGTAGCGAACTTAGTGTCCACTAGAAACGTGACACGTCAGCAAACCGAGTTCGCTACAACGCGTAGCGAACTTGTCCCCGTGGCAGATTGTGAAATAACACTATTCGCGTAATATTTAGGTAAAAAAATTGATGAACAGTGACATTTACGTCACTCTTCCTAATTGAGTTGGGTAACACTCATGCCATGAATTAACGATAATTTAGACCCTTTTAAAATTTATTTTGAAAAATATTTTTTTGATTTTCACAATAAAAAAAATAAAAAACTCGTTTGATAAGAATTATTTTATAAAATAATTTAAAAATTATAACTCTTTTTTTAGAATCAAATTTAAGGAACATATATAAATTTAGGGAATAACATCTATCCTTTTAAAGGATATAAGCTTATATCCTTTTAGATCCTAACCGTTAATTTGTGTCCATCAACGGTTATAATTTATTGGATCATAATTATTAATTAATTAATAATAAATTTGGCCCATTATGTTTGACCCAATAGATTATAACCGTTGATGGACGGAAATCAACGGTTAGGATCTAAAAGTATATAAGCTTATATTCTTTAAAAGGATAGATATTTTTCCCATAAATTTAATATGTTTTTGTTTTGTATTTTAACTTTTAAAATAAAAAAATAAAGAAAACACTTAATTATTCTACAAAACAGTTTTACGAAGAAAAAAAAATATAGAATATAACCAAATACACCTAAGAGAAATATATTTCTCTTATTGTACAAGATAATGAGACAATACGGTATGATCCATTTTTTCTTTCTCTCTTGTAACGACCGATAATGGAGCCGCTAACAAAATTTTTAACAGTAAAATTGAACAATCTTTTGTTTTTGTGCACTGGTCTTAAAATTCAACATGGTTCGGAAATTCATTGCACATGAGAAAAATGAAGATTAAATCTCACAGCACGCTCAACACACCTATCCTAAAGTAGGTTACCTTAGATTGATTATGCGAATTTTATTTTACCCTTTAAACAATTAGTTATAAAATTCACAAATATCAAGTTAAATCCTCCTCACCAAAAAAGAAGAAGTTAAATTTCAATATTTACAAGAAGCTAAGATTGTACTTTAATACAGTTCTCGAAAACTCAGAATATCCGGATATATGTCGGGGACATATCCGGATATCCATATCCGGATATCTCGCAACAGAATGTAGTCCTGCATTTTTGCGAAGATATTACTCAAATGTTCAACTTTTACCATTATTATACGTCCAAGAATCCATTTTTAAGCATATACAGGTTCATATACGTGATGGTTACTTAACTAACTCATTACACATGCCAAGACTCAACTTTTAACATTAAAAACCCATGATCCAAGGTGATGGAGCTTACCCAAGCTTAAAACAGAACAACAATGGCTCTTGGAGCTCTCACAATAGCTCCTCAAGTTCTAACTTCCAAGACAAACGAAAATGGCACACCAAAGGTTGGTTATTTGCACCCAAGGATGGCTCTATGAAGCTCAAAGTGTCATCACCAAAAGCTCTCACAACCCTACTACAAAGTCAGCACCAAGACTTCACCAAGATAATGACCACAACCCGGAAACAAGGTCAACAACTCACCCCTAATGGTAACCCTCAATCAAACCAAGTGTTTAGGAGAAGATTTCATGAAAGAATGGCCTCTTGGCTCAAGAAATGGGGAAGGGAAGGCAATGGAACAGTAGGAGAGTGCTGGTCATCCTCCACTCCACGTAGAACAAAAGGCTTCCTACGGTTTAGTGTCAAAATGAGCATATATATATAGGAGGTTTAAGTTTAAACGCACAGTATTAGCGCTAATTGCTATGCTTATAATTTTAATCCCAAAATTAGGATTCAGAACCTAATCATTTTTCTAAGATTTTTCATATTTTTATTTTATTTTTTGCAGCACCTTTCTGGTACGCGTTTTTCCATAGCCAGTATCAGTTCTGGCACCAGTTATCATTATTTCGATTTGAAACTTGTTTTACTAGTCCTACATATTATTCTAGGAATATTTATTCACTTATTATAATTTTCCGTGATACTTCATCGGTATGCATTTATACCGAGTAGCAAAATCGGTATCTGCACTTTTCGTCGGAAAATTGACTTTCCGTGTTTTTAATCACTTACTATATTTATTAAAGCATTCTCTTAATTATTAGGGTCAATTATTGAGTTTTTTTTTCTCCTAATTCTCATATTTAATTAATTAATTTCCTTAATTAACGGTACGAGTTCTTACACTTTCCAGACTAGAGAGTCCCCCCCATATGGTGGCCGCTAATACCCCATGAATCTCGGTCAAGACATATTTTGCTTCAGTTGGGTCTAGGCACTTAAGCATTGGTGCATAGAAACCTTTCCTGTATAGTTATACTTCAAGTACCATGTATCAAACAGAGTTTCTCACAAGCTTTTTTGCCTCAATGGCTTCATCATGGAGAACCCCCTTCTCCAAGTATGCCACTACGGGCTTCCTCTAATCTGAGAGCTGGTGATCAACATTACATAGCTCGATTCTGGGATGTTCTACTGGATTATCGTCTTGTGGTTTTCTGGGTTTTTCGTGCTGGCGAGCTTTGACAAAATGTTTGCCTACTATTCTCACTCTGTGTGATGTATTGTACCATGGCATGTAATAAACCTATTATGAGGCTGGTTCACAGCCAGGTAACCCCGATTTCTAGTTGATGCCGAATATAACTCAGCATTACTGACATGTACTTCTTCCAACACTGGCTGCTGGTCGTCAACGAGGGGCGGCGGCGGTGGTGGAAAGTTGTTCGCTGCACTACGAGTATGTATCATTGCTCGGTGGGAATCAAAGTTTACCGATTTTCCACGGATAGTGCCAATGTTCGGTCCGGGTAGACTGTAAATGTTCACTCATTGGGTGATGGCTCAATGTAGGATCTGTACTCTTACGGGTATCTATAAGAGAGATACTGCAAAAGTATATCAGTCACTATACATTGAATGATACAACATTTAACGATGACATTGTGTGTACACAGTGATTGTAGAGATAAAGATGAGCCAAAAGTATGTACATGAGGTCTTCCGCCTTTATTGTAGTGTTGACCTTATTGGACTGGACGTAGTTACTTTCAGGTTGTTATCCAAGCTAACTTGGTTGTTTAGATAGGGATCGTGTCCCTTAACCTACTACTAATCAGGTTGTTGGGATGTGGACTTAATATCTGGTTCCAGAATAGTTTGGGATAAAGATTCTATTAACGTTGATTTTAGAAGTTAATTTAAAAAGTTTTTTTAATAGGAGAAAGTAAAATAACTTTTAATAACAAGAAAAATTAGTGAAAAGTTTTCACCAAAAAAAAAATTAGTGAACAGTGTATCAATGTTAATATGATATATTTTTAAATTAATATATATAATATGTTTTTGTAAAAGTCAAATGTATTAGGCTACTTTTATTACCAAACTTATACTACGAAAAGCTTGAAATTATTGCTACATCGCTGGAATTGATTTTATTATTTGCCCCATACTTGCGTCTATTAGAAGAACAATCCAAACAACTTTAATTGTTATTGAGCAAATCAATTCTAATAGCCGCGCACTGACTTTGAAGGATCAAAAGTCTTAAACAAACAGACACTAACTCTCACGTTATATCATAAGAAAAAAATTCTCTCAGAATCAATATTATTAAATTTGACCCGGGCATCGATCAATCGGGGTATTAGATTATTTGATCATTGGTCGGATCAGTGGGTCACTAATTAGATGGTTGACCCGGATATATATAAATATGAACATATAAAGTTAAGGGTTTTATAATTCTCATTCAACATGAGAATTCAGATTTTCCTACGCATCCTTCGATTTTCGTGCTGACATGGATCTTACATATAATTTTTTCTAACACAGGAGTCCCACGTGCTTTTTATCTCTACAACATAAGATTTTAATTCTCCTACAACATGAGAATTATAAAACCCTAAAGTTAATTATATTCTCTATGTCTAAAATCATGAGTTAAACAATATTTACTAAATAAGTTCAAAAATTATTCAATCACAATTTTACAAATTCATGAAGCACAAATAAAAGAAAATGCACGCAATACTATGTCAATTTAAATCGCAACTCATAATCCCGAAAGCATACCTCATAAAACAATGAAAAACCATTATAGATAACAAGTTGATTATTGCACCCAAAAATATCACATCTGAAAGGAAGTGAGTGTAATGCAAACCACTAAATCAAATCATTTTAGTTATCATATTACTTATATTTATATATTTATAACATATCTGTATATATTTAGGGTAAAGTATGTATCATTTTGCTTATCAAAATAAAATGTGTATCACTTTAAAGGATGTAAAGTTGTGTCATTTTAAGAGAGAGAAAGAAATAGATAAAGGAGGAGGGAGAGAGTTGACAAAAAAAATAAAGATGTGGGTCCAACCTCTTTGTGAGAGTGAAAGGATATAAATTATATCATTTAAAAGAATAAACAATTTTCCCATATATTTATAACAATAACTCAGTCGTTGAATCAGTGATTTATTGATACGAAATCTGGATCAAGTCAATAACCAATCCGGATTTAGTAACACTTCACTCTGAAATGTTAGTATTATAGGTCAATTACTACAATATGTTTAATGGTGTTAAAAAAAATTAAATACATAAAAAAGTTAAAAATCATTAATCTCATAATTCGCATATAAAATCCAATTCTTCCCGAATTATTCAGTCCAATGTTAAAAATTTGGAAGAAAGACAGAGCAATAACAAAAATAACATCTTATCGAATTGAAAGAATGAAAAGCATACCGTAGCACCAATTGGGCAACTCTTGCCAGATCTCTTACATGCCCAAAGACCTGTGCCTTGGCCATTAAGGACACCACCATTAATGATTGAAACTCCATCAACATCATCAAATAGCAACAAATTCCCTTCATTTCCAATAACATCATAATTGGAAGGTGCAATCAATGCACCATCAATGTGTAATGTGATGCCATTGTTCTTGCATTGCCCTTTAACCACTGCACTACCAACTAAGAACCTTCCTAGTGGCACATAAATGGTAATTGGTGTGGTTGAGCTGCATGCTCTAGCCCATGTTGTGAGGAATGCATTTGTGGAGTCAGTTTCACCATCTGGTTTGGGCCCAAAACTTATAACATTTAAAGTTACCCCAATAGCTATGGCTAATCTAAATGTGAAGATAAAGAGTACTATAGCATATAAAACTAGAAGAGCAAGAGCATTGTTCTTTGGCCTTACTTGTGTCATTCTAGCATTCAAGTGAAGGATATATAACACATAAGGGAAATGGGGTAGTGGTGTGTGCATGGATGTTAAGAACAGTTTGTTGAATATTTATAAATGAATTTGAATTGAAAAAAAAAATGAAGAAAATAAAGAATTGGGTATATGAGGAAAGACTAGTAAGGAAAAACATGCATGTGTCTGCTAGCAATTGAAACATGTGCAATAATGAATATGTAAAGGGCCGGTAAAGAAAAGACAAAAAACTATTACGTAAATGGTTGCTTCATATGATCGAGAGTAATCAAAAATTGAAGTTTTAGCCCTTGATTGAGGTTGCAACTTGCTAACATAGTTAGCATTTTACAAAGCCTCCATATTGTTCTTGTTTTCTGGATTAATGTTTTGCATTTGCCAACCCCATTATCTTGCTTTAGGTGCAAGATAAACGCCTCCACAACCCATCCATTCTCATTTTTATTTGAGATTATTTGGTGGTTATCTAATTAATGCACGAAAAATCTAAAGTATGAGTTAACTATATGAAAATTTGTATATTATAATATTTTTAATGAGAAATATGATGACATGCACTTGGCAAAATCGTTCATCTTTTGTTTTTAACAAATTTCAAAGTAACAGGGTATAATTTTGGTCAAATATGAAAGTAAAATTTGTTCTTTTTTTTTTTTTGGTATAGAAAATTTGTTCTTATTAAATAATTGTTAGATAGTCACATCCACATTTACTAATATTATTATTGTTACGGATTAATTTAAGACTTTATATAAATTGTAATTAAAATCGTTAAGACTAGACCCAACAATTGAATGGTGAATTTTTCAATTTTTTATTTTTATTTTTATTTTTATTATTATTTTGTAGACAATGCTTTTATACTATTACTTTTACTAATTTAAAGGAATTAATTTACATGTACTATCAATATAAAAGTTTTTTACATTATCACTTAGTACGTGGTATGTTGTCAAGTGATTAAAATTTTTGTTAATCATAACAACGTAACTCACTCAAAGTTCACACCTTTCTAATGATATGACAATATATAATTGAGTAATATAGTATATTGAAATTAAACTTTAAATTAAATTTTATATTTTAATAGTTTGTTCTTTGTTGACACAATTTTACTTAATGGTTCAAAATACATGACTCTTTCGGTTTATAATGGAAAAAAAATGTTACTATTTTTTGGAAACAGAGGAATTAAAAACAAACTAAAGCCTAATTACACGTGGCCAAGCCACTCCCCTAGAGTCATTCTCCAGCAACCCAAGACAACTTTGGGGAGGAGTATCCATCAAAACAGTTTCCCAATTCAAAGATTGAGAGTACCCCGCCAGCCAGTCAGCCACTCCGTTGCCCTCTCTATAAGTATGAACAAAGGACACCTGCCAATCACGATCCTTCAACATGTTGATCTTCTTCACCAGGCCTGCATACGGATGATTTGAATCACACCCAATCCGGATCATATCCAAAGCTACTTGGGAATCCCCTTCGCTGATCACCTTCCTATACCCAAAATTCCAAGCAGTCTGTAATCCCAGTAAAAAGCCCCATAATTCTGCTTTGACAGAGCTACCTACTCCCAGGTTTCTAGCAAATCCCATAAGCCAATGCCCAGATTCATCCCTTAGGACTCCTCCACACCCACTCTTTCTATTACCTTCCAAAGCAGAACCATCCGTGTTTATTTTTATCCACCCCATCGGGGGAGGTACCCATTGAACAAGGGTTTCCACTTTCTGCCCAACTTGCAGCCCAGTATCTCTGTACAGTTTCCTTGCCTCGAAGAAATTTTGCAAGAAAGTCCGAATAGATCTAACTATTTCCTCTATTGTAGAATTAGTATTTTCAAAAACAAAACTATTCCTATCTTTCCATATAAACCAGCAAATAAGCCCAAATAAAATACTGCCATCCAAGCCTCCCAGTAAGCTATTTTTTGGAGATAAATTAGATACTAACCAGTTCTGCAGGTTCTGGCTACAAAAAGCTGTCCAATTCTCCCTGCTAATAAATTGTCTCCATATTCGTTGAGACCAGGAGCACTCCCTCATGACATGACTGCAGCTTTCAGGATAGGAGTTACATCTAGGACAAGTATTTGAGGCAGAAAAATGCCTTTGAAACCTCCTTAGGTTGGTTAGAAGATTTTCACCAAGCAAAAGCCATAGGAAAGTCTTGACTCGAGGAGGACCCTCCCATTGCCAGACTGAGTTCCAGTGAGGCTGAACCTGAGGAGGATCTTCAATACAGAGGCTATTCAAAGCTGTCTTGAAGGAAAAGTTACCATCATGGGATTGCTCCCAAATCACCTGATCATCTCCATCATCTAGCCGAGGGGGACAGGTACCTGCAATACAGTTCAAAGCTTCTTGTGTTAGAAAATCCCTAAACTCCTGCCATTTCCACTCTCCCTGGTGATCCACCATCTGAGCTATCATAACAGTATGGGTGCCAGGGGGTAAGTCCTGGACTGTATGCTCCTTTAGAGGGCCAATGGGCAACCATTTATCCTCCCAAAATGAACAATTAACACCATTCCCAATAAAGATCCTTGACCCTTCATAAATTTTGGGCCACACCCTCGATAAGCCAAGCCATAAATTAGAACAGCCACTTCTTTTCTTGATCGAAGGCATCAACCCATCCTCCACTTTATATTTACTTCTCAAAACCTGCACCCAAAGATCATTCCTATGAGTAAGAGTTCTATGCCCAATTTTCATGAGCCAAGCTTTGTTGGTAAGTCTCAAACTCCTAATTCCAAGACCACCCTTCTCTTTGGCCTTACACACAGTATTCCAAGGCAATGCATGGACTTTCCTAGCATCTTGATTGGATCCCCAAACAAAACCCCTCATTTTCTTCTCAACTTCATCACACGTTCCAAGGGGCAGAAGAGCAGTCTGCATAGAGTAAGATGGAAGGGCAGCTAGGACAGATTTGGTGAGCACAATCCTACCTGCCATGGACAAGGATTTAGCCTTCCAAGCACTAAGCTTGCTATTCGTCTTGTCAATTATATACCTAAAGGTATTTTTATTAACCCTCTTGTGGAGGATAGGAATCCCCAAATACTTGCCTAAGTCAGCAGTTGGAGCAAAATTCAAAATTTGGCAAAGATCTCCTCTCTTAACATGATTCACATTTCTCGAAAAGAAGCACCTTGTCTTACTGTTGCTCACCTTCTGCCCAGAAGCATTACAAAAATGATTTAAAATATCAGAAACCAGCCCAGCTTGCTCTACCGAGGCTTCAGCAAACAGGAGCAGGTCATCTGCAAAAAACAGGTGGGAAATGGGAGGACCTTTTCTACCCAGCTTAATCGGATGCCACCTCTTCTGATTCACGGCCACATTAATGAGTTGGCCAAGTCTTTCTATGCACAGAACAAAAAGATAGGGAGATAGAGGATCTCCCTGTCTTATACCTCTAGAGGGTGTGAAATCAGTTGTTTGGGCGCCATTCCAAAGCAAATTCATGGATGATGATGACACACACTCCATAATAAGATCCACCATAGAACTAGGAAAACCAGCCACTTGGAGGGTCTCCCTGAGAAACTCCCAGCTAACTCTATCATAAGCCTTTTCCAAGTCAACCTTAATAGCCATCCAACCTTTCTTTCCTTTCCTAGCTCTCATGGAATGAAATATCTCTTGACTGATCACAATATTATCCGAAGCATGCCTCCCTTTCACAAAGCTACACTGATTCGGCATAATGAGATCCCTCATATAATTCTTCAAACAGGAAGCCACAATTTTTGTAACCACCTTGTAGATGACATTGCATAAACTTATAGGTCTAAACTGACTTATAGCTTCAGGATTCTCGACTTTGGGAATCAGACAAATTAAGGTTTGGTTAATACCTGTAACTCTCTTCGGGTCCTTAAAGATGTCCTTAATGGTGTTACAAACTGAATCTCCCACAATATCCCATTGGGAATGAAAGAAGACAGCATGAAGCCCATCCACTCCAGGGGCTTTGAACGGATGCATCCCAAAGATTGTACTTCTGATCTCAGCTGAAGTTGGGGCAGCTTTGAAATTCCTCCAAGTATGATCCTCCAAGGAAGGAAATAAACCTCCAATACACAGCTTGGGTAAGATATGGACCTCCTCCTCGTACAGATTTTTAAAGTAATTAACAGCTAAGAGTTTGAGCTCCTCTGGCTCTTCTACCCAAACTCCCTCATCATTTCTTAAAGCTATTACTTTATTTCTCCTTGTTCGGGCAATGGTAGCTGAGTGGAAGAATCTTGAGTTTCTATCACCGAAAGCCAACCAATTGCATCTTGAACGTTGGAACCAAGTTAGCTCCTCCTGGACAAAGATAGAATTTAATTCCTGCCACAGGTCTTTGTGCAATCTGTCAAGAGCCTCATTCGGACCCCTGCTAAGATGGAATTCAACTCCTCTCAATCTACGTTGGATGTGGTATTTCTTATTTTGCCTAGCCTTGAAACTATTATGGTGCCAAGTTGTAGCATCCTGATGGAACTTAGTTTTAGCTGGAATCCACTCAGAATTACGCTGCCAACATCCCTTCACCACATCTCCAAAACTATCATTTTTCAACCAAGCAGCCAGAAAACGAAAAGGTTTCAGGCCCTTATTATGATCAACAGGTGAGGTATCCCTAAGGATAATGGGCCTGTGATCCGACCCATTAAACAGAAGGTGAGAGATAGACCTATTAGGGAACCCCAGATGCCAAGCTTCATTAACCACTAACCTATCAATTCTTTCTTGAAGGCAGCCCCTTTTCCAAGTAAATTTCGGGCCAGCAAAGCCCAAATCAAACAGACTATTGAAATGTTACTATTGAAAAATCATAGTGAAGAGAAATAAGTTATATATCCTCCAAATTAAGATGCAAGTATCATTAATTTTGCCTTTTGACGTCAGTTTAATTATTCTCTTAATCATAACATGCAAGTGACATCAATTTGATCTTTTCAAATAATTGACAACACTTTATTATCTAAGTCTCATAATCCGTACATAGAGGGAGAGTTTTAATATTACAACCTATGATTAAGGAACTAAATTATGCCATAATAATTTTATAGACTACTATTTTTTTTTTTAATATATAGCCTATAGACTACTAATTAAATTAAGAGTACTAAGCACTTGGGTTGGTGGTTGGAAGCGCTGCTTATTAGAAAGTGATTCTAGTTCAGTTATCACTTTACTCACCAAGAATGGTAGAGTAGCTAAAGAGTCTCGTTTGGTGATTCGCATTCGAGCTTGGTTACAAAAGGATTTGGAGATTCATTTGGTACATGCACACAGAGAATGTAATAGTTGTGCTGACTGGCTTTCCAAGTACCCATTGGATCATCATATGGCGAATAACTTATGTTTTTTTTTTCTTTCTCCTCCCTCTGCTATTTGGCCTTTGTATTTGACAGATTTCTCTTTGGTTTGTCGTAGGGTTGTGTTGACTTGATTGTTTTTCAGGGTTTTATTCCCCTCTATATTACCAAAAAAAAAAAATAATAATAATAAGAGCACTTATATATGTTTTTTCAAGGACTGAATGGGTTTCCTCAAATAAAAATGACTGAAAAATAGAAAGCGTTACAAAACAAGAAAGAAATGAAAATGAAAGAAATCTATTAAAGATGAGAGGCTTGTTAATAGGAATGATCCAAAAATAAAAAAAATAAAAAAATCCACCAATTAATAAAAATAAAAATAAAAATAAAAATTGGAGTATCATAACAACACGCTATTGCATTAGTAAAGTGTATGAAAAAAGTTTTTACCAAAAAAAAAAAGTGTATGAAAAAACATGTAATGGTAGGTTTCCGTTGAGGCATTGACTAATAGCATCCTCCTTGGAAAAGCAAGTAAAAGAAAATATAAAAATTGAAAGATATTTTAGGAGTTTAAATGAGGTTATAGATTGAATATCCACCACTAAAATGTTAAACTCTCGAGTTTAATAGACATAGCTGACGAATTTTTTTTATTTATTATTTTTTTGGGTATATGCTAATGAAACATATTACATACATTGATTTCATATTTGGTGCGGGAACATGCAAGTTGTTTGGAAAAAGGGTGACAAAAAATATTCCTGAAAAGAGGGAAGTCATCTCCATATCCACCTGTCGGAGAGGAAGGAATGCTTAATAATAACCCACAAACACAAGTGGGAAATTTTCTCTTATGTCGGATCTGAATTTGACCCGCAAACAAGCAAGTAAATTTTTAAAATAAAAATAAATGAACACTTATTTTGGAAAAAATATTTTCTGTATTCCGGATATACCAATCACTCGGTATATTCTTTATCAAATATGAGGAAAAAATAACATATTTATACTACTCTTATTTCTTTATTGTTATTTTTTTTCTTTTCTTTTTGGTAAAAGAGTACCTATTCTGTTGCACCAAAAATTTATTATTTTTTCCCAAAGACAAGTTATTTTTTTTTTTTTGAGGTTTCTTTAATCTTTATTGAAGCTTTTTTAATAAATTTATCGAGATTTTCTAAATATATTATATTTTGGATACTACTGAAGAATTTAATTTTAAGTGTCTGTATTTTTTAGTTTTGGTGTTTTTGAATCATTCTCATACCTTAATCTTCTCAAATCAATAAGACTTTTATTGCATACCAAAAAAATAAGACTTTTATCTAGTTTTATTAAAACCGAATCGATTCCGCTGATTCAGTGTGAAACTGAATCCTCAACCAATCCAATCCAGTTATTGAATCGGTTCTGTAGGCATTAAACGGTGAATTGCTCCAAAATTGAGTTTAATCGGTCTTAAACTAACACCAATTACCAATTTTATAGTTGAACTAATTTTCTGAAATTTTATGTAAAACATTTCAAAAATTCCACTTTTTGAGCTCGAACCTATCACATAAAATTTGATGCTTGCAAGATTTACTAACAAAAAACTTGATTAATATCACAATGCTTCCGATATTATATTTATTATATTACTATGTAAATTAAATTCTTTACTCTCTTTTGACATAACGCGGAGGTTATTTATAGTGAACTAGGACCACCATTTTTAGGTGATCCCTTAGTGTAAATAGAAGGGTAAAATGGGAAAAATGAGAAAATAATAGGGATAAAAAAGAAAAGAGAAAATTAATGTTATGAGATGGAACACCAAAAAATTCAGTGGTCCTGGAACATATTAAATTTTTCCCACAATACTCTCTACAAATGGCATCACTTTCTCCATATCTGACGGTGTTCTTGACGAGCCCATTTAGTAATTGGGCCTTTTTAGCCCTAATCCATAGCCCAATTATTGTTCGGGTCGGGTTACGGATTAGCATGCATCAACCCATTTTACTCTTCAATTGCAATGCTCTGATTTTCTCTCTCTAGAAACCAAAAACTCTCAGTCGAACCTCTCTCTCGCTCTCTCTCTCATCCTTTGAGCTGAAACTTCAGGTGAAAAATCCTTAACCACAATTTTATTTTGTTTTTGAGTTTTATTTGTTATCTGAATTGCATTTTTGGCTGATTTGGATATAGTGTTGAAAACTTAGATCTTCGATTTCCATACCCAAAAATCACTACTAATTTGGCAGCAATATGAAATTGGCAGTATAGTTGTCGGGAATTAGGGTTTTCTTATTTATAATAGTGTTGCATATTACTGTTTGTAAGAAATCTGTAACTGCGCTTTTTCAGAAGGGGATAATTTCTGATTTTAATTCTTGAAAATCAGAAAATTTTCATCTTATCTGTGATCTTTAAAAATTGAATAAATGCTGAAAAAGTGGAAGTTCATTGATTATTTGATAAAGTGACACTTCAATTGTATATTGTATTGTTGATCAGAATTAAATTCAAATACCTCAGGCCTAATCTCCTATCTGATTGTCTGCAGAGCATTTAAACCCCATGCTGGAGCAGATAATGAAATTAGAGGAACCTCTTTACAACATTCAGTTTGAATAGCATTGGTTAGAGGGTTAGACAGACCACCTAGTAATAGGTACTATTTGATGTTTACTTTTCAGTTTGTGTAATTTTTATTTTTTATTTTTTCTTTTTTGTCATTTACATTGCATGAATCACCCACATTTGGTCTAAGTACATCTTTGCTTATCCTTTTAGTGTGTAAAGTAATGGGGTCAAGCTGTTTTTAAATCAATAATATGCACTTGCCCAGGCTCTATTAGTGTATATTGAGTCACCTTTCCACAATTCCCTTGAATTTTAATATGGTTCTGTGTTATTTAGAATGTATAAATCACCCACATTTGGTCTAAGTGTATCTTTGCTTTTCATTTTAGTGGGAAAAGTAAAGGGGACAAGCTGTTTTTAAAAACTATACTATGCACTTGCTGGGCTCTATTAGTGTATACTGAGTCGCCTTTCCAAAAGGCCTTTGAATTCTAATATGGCTTTGTGTTGGTCTGTCCTTTATACATCTTTTGATAAATGCCTTTGATTTTTGACCTGGGAAATTTTTTCCAGCATAAGATAGTTAAAAATAAAGCTAAATGATTTATGGGCCTGATGTGAGGATTTGCATTGTTGACTAGCTGAATCTCTTTCTTCTACACCTCTCGAGAGTTGACAGTATAACTCCTTAGATTCTGGGAAATAGATACTATGCAAGTCCTAATGGATGCTAAATTCAGTAGAACAGAAAGCTGATGGCTTTTAATTTAGCCAGGGGAAATTAATTCAGTCAATTTTACACTCTTGATTAAATTGCTTCCTCCGAACTCGTGAGTCGTATCTGCTTGTGAAATTGTACCTGTTTTCATACGTGCAAGAAACGAGCATTCTTGCAAATCAGCAAAGTAATTGTGCTTGTGCACCTTTATACATCTCTGGTTGCATAATGCTGGAAATTTGACTGCTGCAAAATGATAAGATGTTTAATGTAGTTTCATGAGTAAGAAGAGGAATTGAGGTCAAATTTGGTGGTCAATTTATGTAGTTTTTGAAATTATTGAAGAAAGTGATGCTTGCACCTTTTCATAAAAAGCATAATGTCTTTCATTTTAATATAAGACTCAACGGTGCACCTCCTTCCCATGTATTTGATAATTTCCTTTCAAGTTTCTATTTATTCTTGGATCCCAAGCTATGCTCTACAACAAATACATATGTTAATTGACATTTAATCTTCATGCATCAACTGCAGAAGAACATACTCGTATGTTTTTGTTACATGTCAATGACTCTTTGATGGCATGTTAATATGAAGCTAAAAGAGTAAGTAAGCTAGTATGTGTGCTGCCTTTAGTACTTATATGATGGAATTAAGATCTTATTCAGACTTGAATGGAGCTTCTGTCTTTTAACCATAGTAATAGTTTTTGCTAATAATTAATTTGATTCTTTTCATTAGATTAAAAAGTAAAAAGACAAAGGAAACATGAATAAAAAAGACCATAAAAATAACATGTTTGCATTTTGTACATGAATTTCTCTCCTCTTATGTGTTGTGTTAGACAAATATAAAATTATTAATATGTCCTTCACCTAACAGCTTAAGTTTTTGGGTTAATTTTTTTTTTACATGGTATTAGAGTCTCTATGATTAAGTGATCATGAGTTTGATCCTCACCGTCTCATTAATAAATAATTGAATATTATGGAGTTTCTTAGTACAGGTAAATGGGCTTGTTCATTGTGTATCTTTCAAGTCCAATAGGCTCTTGTGTGAAGGGATGTGTTAGGAAAGACCATTGTTAGATGAAGACCATATTGATTGTTTTATATTATATTTTTCTAACATGTTTATTTTGTCCTTTCATTGTTTTGGAAATTGATTTCTATGCTTGATTTGCCATCCACTATTAGATGATTGAAGAATGACTGTTACGAAGCGGTATGTGTTGAGATTGTTCATATCATTGAAGTACATTACGGCAAATGTGGTAGATAGAAACAATGGAAGGATTGTAGCAACATCATCCACTGTAGAACATGACATGAAAAAGTCGCTCGAGTGTGGCCGGTCCTGCAATGCAAAAGCAGCTTCTGTTGTTGGGGAGGTATTGGCCATGCGGCTCAAAGTTGATGGGCTTAATGAAGGACAGGGTAAAGGTATTCATGTAAATGTAAGTAAGGAAGTTGAGAAGAAAGGATTTAAGAACCAAACCAAGGTTTGGGCTATTGTGAGTGCTCTTAAGAATAATGGAGTGAAACTCGTCCTTGATGATGAACATGATGCCAATAATCCTTGGCCTAATTCCTAAGATCTATGAAGTAAGTCTTGTGCTAAGAACATCTTTTGAGTAAATAAACAAAAAGTTACATGGAAGTATGGTTTAGTCTCATTTCTTATAGAAGCATTTCTGTCAGATGCAAGTATAAAATTATTAATTTAAGTATTTTTTATTCATAAGGTGCATTTAATTTAGGTTTTTAAAAAGATATTATAATATGGGGAAAATGTTTCTGCAGTCACTGCAGATAAGTTATCTGCATACCCAAAATGAAGTCATTTTGGTATTGAAATTTTAAAAAATAAATATAAAGATTATTATAACCTGAAATAAATTAAAATTATAAAAATACCATGATTTTCGCCCCAAAACGAAGTCGTATTGGAATTACTGCAGATAATTTATGTACAGTAACCGCAGAAAAAGCGAATTCTTATAATATAGATGCTTTTTAAAATGTTTGTTCAGAAACTATTATTTTCAAGTTTAAAATGTTAGATGAAAATAGGTCCCTGTATTTAAAGGATTTCAGTTAAAAAGAAAAAACTCAATTGTATTTATAAAATTTAAAGGAGGAGCAAGAAATATAAGGTGAACAACCTTTTAAAAAACTTCTTATGATCTATCTCAATTTTCCCAGTCATCACTGACAATATGATCTATTTGAATGCTTTGCCTTTTAAAAAACTTTATATATTCTATAATCAAGAAATCTATACCATCAAAAAGATACAGATTGTAATCTTAATTTCCATCTCATTTAAGGATAAAGTTCTTCGTTAAAAGGCCACTATCCTATATACCTTTAAATATATAGGAAATAAGCTTCACGTGTTCAGTATGGCAACAACTTTATTTAATAAAGAATACTATTATTATAAAAATAAAACAATGATCCATTATACACTTCTGTACCTCAAAAGCGAACCCTATATTTATATATCAAAAAGTCATCAAACAATGTACAGAAAAATCTAGTCATGGAGATTGAGAATGAAGATTAAAAACTTCTAAGAAAAAAAGTCCATGAAAATAGTATAAATGTGCTAATAAGAACACTGGCCTTTTATTTTTATTTTTTCCCCTCAAACTGAACATAACGTTAGCTCCCGTGTTGGGGTGCTGAAAAATAAAAACAAAGTAAATAAGGTTTTTTTACTACCGTAACCTTAATTTAATAATTAATTACTAATTCGTCTTTCAACTAAAACATATCACTCATCTCTCTCTATTTATGTAAAATATCAGTGTAGAAAGGGGGATATCCGGGTATAATTTAAAAATTTCATCTTACCCGGATAGTCAAGGGAATACCTGGGTATTGTTCATAATATGAAAAAATGTTTAAATTATTTACCCGGGTAGGAAGGGGATACCCGGATATTGTTCATAATCTGAAAAAATATTTCAATTATTTACCCGGGTACGGAGGGGAATACTCGAGTAATCTGGAAAACACTAAGGGGGTGTTTGGTTCAAATGAAATTTTTTTTTTACCAGGGAAATGTAATTACCAGGGATCTATAGAAAAAGTGAGTTAGATAGAAAAGTTAAAAAAAATTGTTTGACTAGGCCAAATATTACTAGACAAATTGATTAAAGTTTTTGAAATCTATGTTTGATTAAAGATAAAATATTGATGGGTAAATGGTATAAAATTACAAAAGTAATCCCATAATAATATTTTTAATATTAAAACAAGTGGCCATGCACATGACAATACAACACAAAAGTAACCCTATAATAATTTTGGTCTATTTTTGGTTATCCATCTTTCCATTTAGCCAGCTAAATGCACAATAACAATACCATGCCCAACTTGTCTTTCTCAACAATAAATCATGCTTGCCTTTCATGACCTTTTCTAAATTGTTAGGCAAATATAATGGATGGGAAAATATTTTGAAACTATGCATAGGAAATTATCCCAAAGTCTTGAACTAAACACTTCCTAAGGAGGCGTTTGGTACAAGATATTTTATAGGATTTCCTAAAAATTATATATTTTTAAATTTTTTATTTCTGGATATCATCGTAAACCGAATATTTCCATCATATTTCTGAAAATAGTTTTCCATCATAATTCTAAAAATAGTGATTATCGGATAAAAAAAAAATTTCTGCTCTAACCAAACAAACGACCCTAAAACAAAAAAACAAAATAGGGATTTCCTTCTTTCTAACTAGTGGCTGAGAGTAAGCACCTAAAAGCCTTCATTGAATAGATTTCACCGGTTCTCCGTGATATGCATTCGTGGTTTCTGTTGATTCTCCACTGAAAAAGACTTAAACTCCGATGAATCTGATTTGTGCTTTCCCTTCATACGCCCTCCTATTCTAGTATTCTGTCTTGAACACCTTCTGTGGTAATTTTTCTTTTTTTTGTTTGTATTTTATTTTTTTGTCGTTGTTCACCCGATTCTTTCCTTTTGAAAATGAACTTTCTTAACCATGGTAATAAAACTTGTTTTGGATGCAAGACTTATCAGTTTTTTATTTTTTTTTTAACTTATCTTTTTAACTCAAGCGCTTCCTTCATTATTTTTTCTGTTCATCGATTTTCTCCATAAAATTCCATCTGTTTCTTTCTCATCCCTGCGCTTGAAAATATTCGCTGCCTATTTGTGAAGTTGGCTGAACCTATAAAACTACAAAAATGAACAGGCTGGTACCGATTGCTTCCATATATTTTTCTTTTTTTTTGCTCTGTTCATCGACCATTTTGTCTATGCTATATATATTGGACTCACTTTTTTCCCTATTTTGAGTGATTGAATCACTTTTTTTTTGCTGTTGAACATATGAATGTCTTATGCTCTGTTCTTCAAGATTTAATTTAATTTTTGGGGTTTTATAATTCTCATGTTGAATGAGAATTAAAATATCATATTGTAGAGATAAAATGCACGTGGGACCCATGTATTATATTCTCATGTCAGTACGGAAATCGAAGGATGTGTAGAAAAATTATATTTCTCACATTGAATGAGAATTATAAAACCCTTAATTTTTTTTATGAAAAAGCATGACATTTCGATTTGGCTGAAGTTATCCCTGCCATATATACTGCTGTATCCGGTTATACCTCATTATTCGGGTAAATAATTGCATATTTGAGTATCTCTTTATTTATCCGGGTAAATATTCAATATATGCATGAATAAATTTATTTTGCGAAATATATCCGGACATGAAGGAGATATTTGGATATCGTAATAGTCAACGATCAAATAAAAATAGATTTATATTATATTTATTGAAAAAGTTAAATTTTTGAAATAATTTATAAAAAGAGACAAGGTGATAATTTTTTACTAGTGAAATGTTACCATAATCAAAAAGCCAGTACATAAGCTTCAAACTTAATTATTGAAAAACATGCCAATTCTGACACCCAACCAAATAATGTAACTTTCACATTATATAATATATATGTGGCACAACTGTGAACCGCAACTTTATGTCCATTCAAGAATGAATAAAATATAAAACAAAGAGGACTCTCTTTTTTACATTTTTTTTTTTTCCTTCCAATGAAGTCTCACTTGTACAGAAGTACCTTACAAATAATTTTGTCTATTTATTTTTTGTTGGTAAACCAAATAAATTATCTTACACCTCAATTTTTCTCTTCCAACTCAAAAACTTTAGACTAACATCAACCAATCTCTTTAAGCAAGCCATCACCAAATTTAGTCCAAAACTGGAGAAAAAAGAGAGCTTATCCTGTTTCTTGGTGGTTGGAAGAAGAAGTGCAAAGGAAAATTCTTGAAGAGACCACAAAAAAAAAAATGGTTGAGGAATCAAGAAAGTGGGTGATCCTCCTAGCATCAATATGGATACAAGCATTCACTGGGACAAACTTTGATTTCTCATCATACTCAACTGATCTGAAATCTGTTCTTGATATAACACAGCTTCAGCTGAATTATCTATCAGTGGCATCAGACATGGGAAAAGCATTTGGATGGTGTTCTGGGGTTTCACTCATGTATTTTCCTTTGTGGGTGGTTATGTTCATGGCTGCTTTCTTGGGACTTGTTGGTTATGGCCTTCAATGGCTTGTCATTATGAGACTCATCACCTTGCCTTATTTTGTGGTTAGTTTTCATCATTCCTTATTCCTCTTAATTTCTCATTATGTTTATTATTTCTCTTGTCACTGCTTCTTTGGATTTTTCATGCATTCTATTTTGTTACTTTGTTTTTCTTAGCTTTTGGTGAAGTTTGGATCGGTTGATAAAGAAGATAGTATAGGATAACTTATAATATTCTACTTTTATTTCTTGTTTGGTGGGTCAATAGGATATGATTAGTTTATCCTATTATCTCATTTTATCCTATCCAATACATGATTTCTGATTATATGAAGGGAGCTGAGTTAGGATTCAATAGGATAGGATACCAATATTGGATATCCAATATATCCCCACGCTACCCAATATATTTGTATTTATTACATTATATTTTGTTTTTGCTTTCTCCTTTCTCCTTCTATGTAATCTTATCAGATTGCTAATAAGGTGCTCATCAAACATAGGATATGACATAGGCTTATAAGCCCCATATCATATCCTACCTTTATCAGCCTCATATCATATCCTACTCTTATCTTATCCTGTCCAACAAATGAGCCCTAAGAGAATTTGAGAATGCAATTAAACAATGTCTTATTTAGGAAAGAACTTTGTTTGAAATACCAAATGGTGGTAGCTCAGTTGGTGCATGGGAGCTAAGCAGGTGAGGGTTAGAGTATGTGTTCGAATCTCCTCAGTACCACCTTTGGGAGGGATTTAAAGCTTTAATCTTGGACCCGTCCCGAATCGGATTAGTTGTGAAGCAATGAACCGATTGGAATATTTAAAAAAAAAAGAACTTTGTTTGAAACACAAAAATCATTTTTTCTTATCTTAGGAAAATAATTATCTCGTATAGTAAAAATAAAATTATAAATAAAACCCAAGAATAAGAAGAGAAAATAAAAATAGACGTGGGATCCACTTCTATTTTGTGTATGCCAAAACTTTGTTTCTCTTATATAAAATGATAGAAATCTAACCCTTGTATATAGTATACTAAAAGGTTTTTTTTTTTTTATTAACTAAAAGGTTTTGATTACTCAATTTGGTCTCATGCTGCTTGTTAAATTTTCCAAAAAAAAAAAACCTAGGAAAGAAAAATTCTACGTACAAGTTTATGGTATCTAAATGGCAAAAGAATCAACCATATTGAAAAAAAAAAAAAAAAAAAAACAAAAACAAAACAAAACACTCTTAAGAATATCCATCCACTTTCCTCGTTTTCTGGAAAAAAATAAAAGGTAGTTGTGAAAGGAAATGAGTGAAGATCTTAGAGCCACACGACAACATTTCTAACCGCATATGTCAAAATCAGTGCCTTAGACATTAGTTTAATGTTTTGAATTAAGGTGTCTATGATTTGAGTTGCTGGAAAAAAATTATCACATCCCTGTCCAAATTAGATATCTCTGTCTCTGTTTGATTGTGTTAACTTATATTTACTAGAACAAATGAGTTATTTATTTGAATTATTTATTTAATATCATTTATTCAGGTAAATATCGGTCAAATTTTGATAAAATAGATATAGATTGATATATAATTTGATGATAAGATAAATTGATATTTTGAAATAGGATCAAAATAATCGATCAACTACATAATTTGAATGGTAGTTAAAAGATTTAAAAAATAAATTGTATGTCTCAAAATCATAAATATTATAAAGTTTGTCCCTTTGTGCGTGTCTGTGTCTAACTCGACATATAGGAGATTCAAATCTTTGAATTTTGGTCAATCTGCCATTGGCTGAAAAGCATAGGATGGGTAAGTAGTAAGTGAACAGAGAGTCATAGATGGATACATCTCTTACATCTTTAATGTTCAAATTATAGAATTTTATATTGAGAAGAAATATTTGAATAGCGGGAGAGGTTATACTTACTACACAATTTTCTTATTACTTGTTATTACCAAATCTTAACCGTTGATTTCCATCAATCAAATAATTGTAATTTATGGGACCATATTTATTAATTAATTATTAATTTGCAATAAATTATAACCGTTAGATTGACGGAAATTAACAGTTAAGATTTGGTAGTAACAAGTAGTAAGAAAATTAGGTAGTAAGTATAACCTTTCCCTTGAATAATTTATATAATAAGTAGAAAATATTTCTATCTTAGTGTTGTACAACGATACAAAAAAATAGGAAATGAAAAAAAAATCAATTATAGAAAATAAAAATAGATAACTAATTAGGTAGTTACGTTAAATAAAAATTTACGCAATTTTATAATATATTCCATATACCTTTACAGATTTCTAAATTATGTTACTACGTTACTAATATATATTTGTATATAAGAGAGAAAGAGAGAGAGACATAGTTGTTTGATATATTTTGTTTAATATCAAAATATCTTAAGAGTAATTAGTTGTATTCAAATACTTTTTCAACTGATAAATTTGAAAATAATTACATTCAGTGTAATATAAGATTCAAAATTTTCAGGGAATCAACTGCTAATTGCTAAATTTAATACAAATTGACTAGTTTAGCATCTAACTTAGGATATGCTTGTTCTTATCCTTTTGAGTCATTTTGACATGAAATCTAGAAAAAAGAAATGCCATCTTTGGAACATTTTTCTAAAACAAGACTTTAATTGCATAGGTGGCTCCATTCCTCATTAATTGCTAGCAATACTTGTTGTCGAATATATTTATTACAAAACAGCAATGTCTTTATCACGTAAACTTCTTCTTTCTCCTATTTTCCTGTTTCCATTAATTAAACATATAACTTCATCATTAATGCATTTGTTGAACTAACCAAGTAATTTATAGGATTTAGATGATTTATTTCTTTCTTATTAAATACCCAAATGTTAGAATAAAGCCAAAATACAAGCACAAAAAGAATAAAGAAAAATTCAAAAATATAAATGATGTCTCTAGATAGTATATTTTAGTCCATGTGTTGATATAGATAATGGAGTCCATTAAACAAAACCAAAAAATAAATAAATAAAACTTGTAAATTAACTGCTTTATTAGGTGGCTTTGAGTTAGAGATATTTTGATATGATTAATTGTTTAAATTTAGTTTTGACTTAATAATGATCCAACTATGATAAGTATTTCCAAATAAATTATATTAACATAAAACTAAACATGAATAGGTACTAATTTAAGTATATATATATATATATATATATATATATATATATATAATGGGTTTATCATCTATCATTTAACAAGACCAGAAAAATTTTCCTACACACACAACATTTTGTGGGGCCCGCAGCAAAAAAAAAAAAAATTCTAGCACGCAAAACGAATCTCTATAACATAACACAATCATTTTTCCTACAACATAACTCTTATAAAACCCATATATAATCTATCCTTAATTTTTAAAAACAATTTAAAGCCTTAAAATATTATAGGGAAAAGTTTACCAATACCGTCGTGGTTTGCTTCAAAATCACCTATGTCCCTGTGATTTTTTTTTATCACATATATATGCTCTTGTGCTTTGTAAAAAATAAAAAATTACAAGGGCATATGTGATAAAAAAAATACTCTTTTGCAAATCATAAGGGCATATGTGATAAAAAAAAATATAGGGACATAGATGATTCTAAAGCAAATCACGTGGACATTGATGAACTTCCTCCAATATTATAATATCTGGCTAGGCAAGACCAACCAGAAAAGTGCCACAAACTTAATCCAATTAACTTTGGATCAGGCTAACATTATTTTTCAATAATCATTATGCAACAAACAAAGTATTAAACTAAAATAAAGATGTGTTAGTTAAATTAAGCTTATTTATCAAAATTTTCCTTTATTTTCATCTAACTAAAATGTTGGTGCCTTGGTGGGGGGAGTTGTTCTGATAGCAGTAAATTGGTTAGAATTATTAGCTTACCAGCTTTGGATAGTTTCCCAAGTGTGTCTGTTTTCTTAGGCACAAATTATGCATTGGGGGTTATCTGTATTTCAAAGCATTCTTTTTGAAAATCCTTCACCATTCTGGTAGTTCACCTACCCTTCCCCACCATGTACACATAGATGATTGAGTGTGAAGATTTGAGTAGAGGATAAGTTAAAAGGGAAAAGGAATTTAGGGGAAGAAAAACACATGACATTTTGGAAAAAAAAAAAAATTTGATAATATAATTTTTTTAAATGTCCTATACTTTCTTTCTTTCTTTTTTGGAAATAATGTCCTATATTTTTTAAAAAACCAAAAGGATATCGTTTTAGATTATAAGATATATTTTTTTCTCTAATGATATTAAACTCATAATAAATATTATCCAATGGAAAAAAATGTCAAATGAATTTTACAACCCAATTTATTATTTTTGGTGCACTATTTCTTAATTTATAAAATTAGGCACATTACATCCTGAAGCTGGTCACCTCTACAATAAAGCCTGGTCCCCAAATAGCATCTTTTGGATCATTCTTTAACAACACAAAGATAAACTTTATGGAAAGATAAAACCAAAGAAGTCCATAAAAATAGCATTCTTTCTCTTTTATAATTGAAAGATAAGATAGATTATCCTCCTTTAATACAACAATTAATATTTTAGAAGATACAGAAGAATCAAAGGAAGACATGAATTAACAAAGAAAATGTAGCAACATTTATTAATATATAAATAGGGAGATATGCTGATTGCTGAATACTATTTATTAATTATTTTGTAAAATAAAATTGCAGTAGATAATATAGAATCGGGGTCCAATTAAGTCTATAAATTGGGACGAAAAGTGCAACAATAGAAATAAATTAAGGGTGAAATGCATTACCCAAAAAGAAATTAAAAAAAAAAAACACACACATTCAACTTTTATCATTTGGTAGCATAGAGAACGAGAGGTAAAACAAAGACTTTTAACAAGAGTAACAAGAGAAAGATTTCATTGCCATTTGAATCATAAGGAGTAGTTATAATACATTCATTCTTAGTTTCTCAAATCTGTTCAACGATGATTCTATAGAGGAGGTGCAATTTTCACCACTAAAGTTACTAGTTTCACTATATAGTTAGGACTATAAACTTTTTGTGATTAAACTTATAGGGACTTGGGTAATATTTTTTAGGGTTTTATAATTCTCATTCAACATGAGAATTAAAATTTTCCTACACAACTTTCGATTTCCGTGTTGACATGGGTCTTACATACAATTTTTTCTAACATATGGGTCCCATATGTTTTTTATCTCTACAACATGATATTTCAATTCTCCTTCAACATGAGAATTATAAAACCCTATTTTTTTATCATGTAAATAGCACAAACTTATTTACAAATATTTGTGGAAACATTCCAAATTGATGGCTATTAACAAAACAATATTGGTGCACATATTGAACAGGTCTTTTTTCTATGCTTGATTGCTGGTTGTAGCATCTGTTGGTTCAACACCATCTGCTATGTCTTATGTGTGAAACATTTTGCAGCAAACCGTTCACTTGCATTATCATTAAGTATTAGTTTCAATGGTGTAAGTGCAGCTTTGTACACTCTCCTTGCCAATGCAATAAACTCAAGTGATGACACTCTTTATCTCTTACTCAATGCCATTGTTCCTGTACTCATTTCTTTACTAGTACTCTTCCCAATTCTCCACCAACCACAGCCTCAGACACATTCTGTTGATACCCTTCAAAGGGATTCCTTGGTTTTTCTCTGCCTCAACATCCTTGCCCTTGTTACAGGCCTCTACCTCCTCTTCCTATATTCCTTCTCTTCTAATAGCGCCACCATGGCTCGTGTTATCCTTGCAGGTGCCATTTTCCTCCTTGTACTACTCTTGTTCTTGCCTGGCATTGTGTATTCTAGAGAATGGTCTTGCTTAACTTTCCCAACAAGCTTTTCCCTATTCAATTCAAGGTTCAATGTTATTGACCCGGAGGACCATGATCATGATCTTCACAAAGAACTCATTGGTGATGAGGACAATGCAAGGAATGGCAATGCTCAAAGTATAAGAGAAAATAAGTGTTGTTTTGTGAATGTGTTGGAGAGAGAGCAGATTACAATGCTAGGGGAAGAACATTCAATAAGGTTGCTAATGCGTAGATGGGACTTTTGGTTATACTACATAGCATATTTCTGTGGAGGAACAATTGGTTTGGTTTACAGCAACAACTTGGGACAAATTTCGCAATCACTTGGACACAATTCTCAGACTAGTTCTCTTGTCACACTTTACTCCACATTTTCCTTCTTTGGTCGCCTTCTAGCAGCTGCACCTGACTTCTTGAGCGGGTATGTGTTAAAGATCTTTGTAGATATAGTGATATATTTACACATACTTGTGCTACAAAGCTAGCTAGAAAAAGACTTTGCCAGAATTTTGAGAGAATTTAATAAGATTTAAGGGTCATTTTCATTGTTGGATAAGATAATGTGGTAGGGACTACTCATCCATCCAAGAGTTAATAAGTATGTAACTCATTCTGTCAAAAATTCTAGCAAAAGAAATCTTGTATATTTAGTATTTTTTCCACTTATACAATAATTAATCTAGATGGTGAGTCTTGGAGCAACGATAAGGTTGCTCCTTGTAAGCGGAAAAGATTACGGGTTCGAGTTTGTGAAACAGTCTCTTTGCAAAATTATAAGGGTAAGACTGCATATAATCGACCCTCACCTGTACCCTCGCAAATCGGGGAATCTTGTGCACATTTGCCCTTATACAATAATTAATCCACTCATCCATTCAAGAGTCAATAAGCATGTAACTACCAAATGGTGGTAGCTCAGTTGGCGCATGGGAGCTAAGCAGGTGGGAGTGAGAGCATGTGTTCGATCCTCCCCAGTACCACCTTTGGAAGGGGTTTAAAGCCTTAATCCTGAACTTGCCCCGAATCGCACTAGTCGCGAAGCGATGAACCGATTGGAATATTTTCAAAAAAAAAAAGCATGTCACTCATTCTTATACAAAAAAAACTAGCAAAAGATTTCCAGATATTTAGTACAATAATTAATCCAATCACACATTCAAGATTCAATAAGCATGTCACTTGTTCAGACAAAAATTACATTACATGATAAGTAATCTACTAATGTTGTATGACAATGCAGGAAGATACACTTTGCAAGAACTGGATGGTTTGCAGCAGCCCTGGTTCCAACACCAATTGCATTCATTTTATTGGCCATATCTGGCAGTGAAACAGCATTGCACATAGGAACCAGCTTGATTGGGCTAAGTTCTGGTTTTGTGTTTTCTGCAGCAGTTTCTATTACATTAGAGCTATTTGGACCAAACAGTGTTGGTGTGAACCACAATATCCTCATCACCAACATTCCTTTAGGCTCATGTCTTTATGGCCTTCTTGCTGCATTGATTTATGATTCCAATGCAACAGTGAACCCAAAAAAGCACACAACAACAACATGGCTGCGTGAAATGTCCATGTGCATGGGGAGGCAGTGCTACTTTGAGACATTTATATGGTGGGGTTGCATTTCAGTGATAGGATTGGTTTCAAGCTTCTTGCTTTTCATGAGGACTAGAAAGGCTTACGACAATTTTGAAAATATTGAAAATAGGAATAGAACATAGAAGGGAATGGATCCTCATATGACATATATACAAATTAATAATTATTTTTTTTCACCCTTTATTTTAATACCTTATCCGGTCATGGTTAATTTGTATTAGATGTAAAAACTTCTCATATGATCTCTGTTAGGTGAGAGGATCCATCGAACATATATAAAGAACATTGTACCATGCTCAGTGTAATAGGATCAATCACAAATACCAAAAATAGGATACGATATTTATTTTTATTCTTAAGTGCCTGATTGGATTATCTTATTTTTTACTTTTTTTTCTCTCCTCATAAGAAGAAGCTAGGTCAAATAGGTTTTGAGAAAAGTTCTTATAACGAAAAGCTCTTTGTTTTATAATGAAGAAAAAAAAGTTAAAAATCAAAAGCTCCTACGAGGAGCTTTTTGTAAACTCTGATCATCTTTTCTTGAATTGTGTGTTTTTTAAAGGAAGAGTCATATAAAGAGAGAAAGAGGCTCCTAGTAAGAGGCTTTTATATAATCACCAAATAACTTTGATTTTTTTTTTTAAGCTCTTTATATTAGCTTTAGATTAAAAGTAGCTTCTAACTTAAAAAAAAAAAATATCCAAACATGCTTTTAGTGTCACAAATTCTTTGAGCATATATAGAACATAGTAATTTGTGGAAGAAAAGTTTTAGATAGGGATAACAAAAAATTCTCAAACTACGATGAAAAGGATTACGACAATTTTGAAAATATGAATAGAATGTAGAAGGGAATGGATCCTCGAGCTACTGAGGAACAACGGGAAATTTGATCTCCTAGAGTTCCATTCCCGTTCTCAACCTATGACCAATATAAGCTTGAAGTTTCCTTCGTAATTCATGGAACTTGTTACAGATCAGCAACCAGCCCAATGTTCAGCCCAGTAATGAGCCCAATAAGCAGTAGTGTAGTTATGGTTAAGTTGGTTAAAATCAGTTTGATTAGTTAATCAGTGATGTATAAATAGTAGGTGATCACACTTCCTGTATAACTTTTGTATTTTTCTCTTCTCATATTGATGAATGAGAATCAGTATTATTCATTCTCTTGTCTTCTTCCCTGCGTTCTATATGGAGTTGAGAAGCTTTCGTGATATGGTATCAGAGCGCATTGGGCTCTGATAATCACGTTCTTTCCGCTGCAATTTTCTTTTCTGGAATCATCTCTTCCAAGTTCTATAATTCTCGAGCCTTTCTTGCTTTTCTTGCCTTTCCTATTTTTTTTTCTTGCCTTTCTTTCACCATGGCCAACCCTCTTCCAGACTATCTCACAAATCCTAGCAACCCCCTTTTCTTACATTCCAATGAAAGTCCAGCTCTAGTGTTAGTCACTCCACCCTTAGATCCAACGAATTACCATTCTTGGGCTAGATCTATGAGCATGGAACTCCTATCCAAAAATAAAGTTGGTTTTATCAATGGCACAATTGAAAAACCAGACGCTAATGACCCTACTTTTTCAGCATGGGAAAGATGTAATACCATTGTTTTATCATGGATTCATCGTTCTATCAATAGTAGCATAGCAAGATCCATTCTTTGGATCAACACAGCACAGGATGCATGGAGAGACCTCAAAGCACGATTTTCTCACTTAGATATCTTTAGAATATCTGATCTACATGAAGAAATGTATCGTATGCAGCAAGTAGATAATGTTCAAAGAGAGGGTCATATACAAGGAAGAGGAAACTATATGCAAGGAAGAGAAATTATATGCAAGGAAGAGGAACTTATATCCAAGGAAGAGGACGTGGAAATTCTAACATCTTTGGAAGAGGCCGTGGAAGCAATATGAAAATGTGTACTCATTGTGGAAGAACAAACCACACCATTGATACATGCTACAAGAAGCACGGATTTCCACCTGGATACGGGACCAGAAATGCTGCAAACTTTTCTGCACAAGACAACAGCAGTAATGACACACATGAACCAGAAAGAATGGAAGAAAACAATATTACCATTTCACAGGAGGAGTATCAAAATTTGCTAAATGGTTCATACAACTCTGCATCCATGGAAACACCCATCAGTTCAAAAAACTTGGTGCAAACAGCAGCTCTGAATGTAAACACATCAGGTAATGTAATGTGCAGATGGCTTCTTGATACTAGAGCCACTGACCACATTGGTTATTTGAAATCTCAATTTGTTGATTTTAGAAAGATTACACCCATAGCAATCTCACTCCCTGATGGTTCACAGTCTTTAGCTTGTTTTTCTGGAACTGTGCATATTTCTTCCACCCTCATTCTATACAATGTCCTCTATGTTCCTACCTTCAAAGTAAACCTTGTATCTGTTACTAAACTTCTTCGAACCATTCCTTGCTATCTAACATTTCGTGATTCATGTTGTGTTATCAAACAGATACCATTGAATATGATGATTGGTTCAGCTGATGAAGTTGATGGATTATATGTGATAAGAAGCTCTCCATACAAAGTAGGACCAATGAATAAAGAAGACTCTGCTCAATCTTCTACAGTAGTTAATATCAAGTCAGTGTTTAATAATTGTGTCAAAGAAGATGCTTCATTATGGCATCTTAGATTAGGACATGTATCACATTCAATATTGAAACAAATGTCAATAAAATTTCCTTTCATTCATTGCAAAGAAATCTCTCCATGTGATGTATGTCACTTAGCAAAACAACATAATCTACCATATCCTTTAAGTTCCACAAAAACAGATAACATATTTCAACTTCTACATGTTGATATATGGGGACCATATTCCTTACCTTCAATTCAAGGTTTCAAATACTTCCTAACAATAGTTGAAGATTACTCAAGATTCACCTGGACCATTCTTCTTAAAACCAAAGCTGAAACTAGAAACAAACTTAAAGAATTCATTCAATTCATTGAGAACCAATTTCAAACCACTATAAAATGCATACGAAGTGACAATGGTCCTGAGTTTGCAATACATGAATTCTATTGCAGTAAAGGAATTCTGCACCAGAAAAGTTGTGTAGAAAATCCACAACAAAATGGCATTGTTGAAAGAAAACACAAACATATATTAAATGTAGCCCGAGCCCTTACCTTTCAATCAAATATTCCCCTCCAGTTTTGGTCATTTGCCATTATTCAAGTTGTTCATATCATAAACAGAATATCCACCCCTATACTTAACAATGATACCCCATATCAAAGACTCTATAACCAATCTCCCACATTTGATCACCTCAAAGTGTTTGGATGCCTATGTTATGCTACCACCCTTAAAGCTAACCGACAAAAATTTTCACCTAGAGCCACCAAAGCCATGTTCCTTGGATATCAAGAAGGAATCAAAGGTTATATTCTCATTGATATACAATCCCGAAAGATATTTGTTTCTAGAAATGTTATATTTTTTGAAAGACATTTCCCTTTTGCTACCAACACTAATATTCACAATTCTGATAAATCCACATCTTTACCCAAAAATCCTTCACCCAATTACCTTGATTCCATTCCCATATCAGACCACTCTGACTTCCCATTACCTTCGCTAATCCAAAATAATCATGAATAGCAACCAACCTTATCACAACTTACAGATGCTCCAAGAAGATCTCAAAGAAACAGACACATACCTTCCTATTTGCACAATTATCACTGTAATCTATCAACCACATCTAGCAATCAATCATCTTATTCAGGTAACTCAACTTTATCTCGAGATGTTCCTTATCCTATTTCTGATGTTCTTTCCTATAACCTTGGCTCTCCTAAATACAGAAATTTTTGCTTAACCATTTCTTCCCACATAGAACCAAAAACATATGCTCAAGCTTCCAAATCTGACTGTTGGCAGAAAGCAATGCAGAATGAGATTTCTGCTCTTGAAAGTAACAATACATGGTCTCTTGTCAATCTTCCTCCTGGTAAACGCACAATTGGGTGTAAGTGGGTGTACAAAATCAAATTTCATGTAGATGGAACCATTGAAAGGTATAAAGCTCGTCTTGTGGCTAAAGGTTATACACAAACCGAAGGCCTTGATTACCTAGATACATTCAGCCCTGTTGCCAAGCTAACAACAGTCCGGTTGCTCCTCTCCCTTGCTGCTGCTATGAATTGGTATCTAGAACAATTGGATGTTAATAATGCCTTTTTACATGGTGACTTGCATGAAGAAGCCTACATGGCCCTTCCTCCAGGCATTCCTTGTTTTGATCCATCAAAAGTTTGCAAATTACAAAAGTCCTTGTATGGACTCAAACAAGATAGTAGACAATGGTATTCCAAGTTATCCACTGCCTTGGTTTCAATCGGTTACATTCAATCTTCGGTTGATTTTTCATTGTTTACTAAGAAAATTGATTCTTCCTTCACTGCTCTACTTTTTTATGTCAATGACATTGTCTTAACAGGCAATAACATTGATGAAATCAAGAGAGTCAAAGAATTCCTTGATAACAGGTTCAAAATAAAATATCTGGGCACTCTTCGTTTCTTCTTGGGTTTGGGAGTTACTCGATCATCACATGGTATTCTCTTAAATCAGAGAAAATATACCCTTGAACTCTTATCTGATACTGGACTAACAGCAGCAAAGCCAGCTTCCACACCAATGGATCCTTCACTTAAACTCCATCGCACACTTGGTGAACCTTTATCTAATATCTCTTTGTATCGTCGCCTCATTGGTCGGCTGTTGTACTTTACTAACACCAAACCCGATATCAGCTTCAGTGTGCAGCAACTAAGTCAATTTCTTGCTGCTTCAACTGAGATTCATCTTAATGCTGCGCATCGTATTCTTCGTTACCTCAAGAGTTCACCTGCCAAAGGTTTATTCTTTCCTGCCTCAAACACTTTACAGCTTAGTGGTTTTGCAGATGCGGATTGGGCCTGCTGCCTTGATACCAGAAAATCTGTTTCTGGTTTATGTATCTTCCTTGGATCCTCACTCATTTCATGGCGTTCTAAGAAGCAATCAACAGTGTCCAGGTCCTCAACTGAAGCAGAATACCGTGTATTGGCAGCCATTACTTGCGAGTTACAGTGGTTGTCTTGTCTTCTCAAGGATCTTCACATTGCATAACCAAAACCAGCACCAGTGTTTTGTGATAACATATCAGCAATTTATATGTCCCATAATCCTGTTTTTCATGAGAGGTCTAAACACATTGAATTAGACTGTCATATTACCAGAAAGAAGATCAATGCTGGATTACTGCATCTTCTTCCAATCTCCTCCAATGCTCAGACAACTGATATCTTCACTAAAGCACTCCATCCTTCTTCCTTCAATCAGCTTATGACCAAGCTTGGTCTGTTAGATATACACAGCCCAGCTTGTGGGGGGGGTGTTACAGATCAGCAACCAGCCCAATGTTCAGCCCAGTAATGAGCCCAATAAGCAGTAGTGTAGTTATGGTTAAGTTGGTTAAAATCAGTTTGATTAGTTAATCAGTGATGTATAAATAGTATGTGATCACACTTCCTGTATAACTTTTGTATTTTTCTCTTCTCATATTGATGAATGAGAATCAGTATTATTCATTCTCTTGTCTTCTTCCCTGCGTTCTATATGGAGTTGAGAAACTTTCGTGATAGAACTTCTTCGCGGTGGCTCCGTTCCATGCATCATTTCATGGGGAATCTCAAAGTGGCTCTATTTCATTATATTATATTCCATCCATGTGACATATGCGAGAGGATATCAAATGTCCAAATATAAATTAATAAGTATTACTTTTTACTCTTTATTTTAGTATATTCTCTGGTCATGGTTAATTTGTATTAAATGTAAAATCTCCTCATATGATCTTATGTTATATGAGAGATCCATTCTCTAACATATACAAAGAATATTGTACCATGCTCAATGTAATGGGATCAATCACAATTACCAAAATTAGGATATGATATTTATTTCTACTCTTAGTGTCACAAATTCTTTGAGCATATATAGAACATTTGATTTTTTATTTTTATTTTTTTGTGCAAATCCTCAATCAACCATTCTTGAGCACTCAGAGAATTAGCAAGAGACAGCCTTAAAGCCTCTGATATAAGAAAAAATTTCGCAAATTTAGTGACTTCGAATGGATGTTGGGACATGGATTACCTCAATTCAAGCTCCCCATTAAGGTAAAATAGACCATCCTTTGTTTCCTTCAACATGAATACCTTTCGGAAGCTAGTGCACCAGAAGCTCTTGACTAATGATCGTTGTGCGCTCTGGATTAATCACAATCTCGTATGTCTAACTTGCAAGTCAGATGTGGAAAGCTGCATGCTATGCGAGATTATTCGATAGCTCGAGTACTCTAGATCTATGTTGCATCGATACCAACAAGACGCACGGGACACACATCACGCTTCAACCTAATAAATATTAGATTTCAACACATTAGGACACGTTTTGATATTAAATAATATTTTAATTTATGTAGTGTATATTATATTTAATATTCAATAATTTAACCAAAAAGTGAAGTTAAACTTATAATACCCATCAGGTTTGCAAAAAAACATAAGATATTGTAAATATTTATATTAAACTCAATAAAATGGTAATCGTAATCCAACAAATCTAATAGTTGGAATTAAAAACGCAATAAAACGCAACCTTTGAACCCTTTTTTAAGTCTTTCCAACACGTGTTGGAGTGTCGGGATGTGTCGGACACAACAAGTCATGTTTTTTGAAGTGTCGGTGCATCATAGCTCTAGACAACTTTAATGCCTCGTGAGGTAATTATTAGCTTATTCCCGCCTAATTTGGCGTATTGGTTAGTGTCCAAAATCCTCATTGATCTCCCAACCCAATCGAATATCCCTAAGTCCACATGATTTCTTGTTGGAAGCTATGGCACTGGAAAAACATGGCTATGCATAGCAATTCAGATAACATGGATTCAGACCTATTATACCTAAGGTAGAGGCCCAAAAGGCCCAACTCTCTCTTCCGACATAACCAAGGGCAAGCCATCTCACGTGAAGCCACAAAGGCAATCCATTTCGCTATAAGAGGCGTGGATCTCACTCATGTCTTGGCCACCAAGCTAATATAACTTAAACTAGAAGGAATCATCATTGCCGAAATCAGCAACTCAGGTAAGTTGGCCACAAACAGGGACCAATAAAAGGATGGCAGCTCCTGTTTGCCGCTATACTTGTAGAATATACTATGAATATAAGCTTGCCCACCAAGGAATAGCCTGTGAGAGGCCACCTCTCTCCACCAATCAACATGAACACTGCCTCTTGAAGGATGGTGATAAACATGACGCTCAAACACTATAAATACAGAGGCTATTGGCCTAGGTGTGGATATCTTTCTCTGAATATTTAAACCTCCTTGGATATTAAACTGATTTGAGCAACAGAGTGCCTTTGCAGGTACCCCCTTGTCGGTCTCATACAAATCAGAGAAGCACAAACACAGCCCAACCATCTTGCATCATACAACCTCATCTCTCCAAGCTTCCAAGCATCTCAACAGCATCTCATCAATCTTTCCTTCTCTTCATCAACATCCTCTACCTTCAATAGTGCATGATTGGGCCCAACCCAATTGGTGTTGGACTGATCACATAGATAATCAGAGAGTGAACATAATGAATTCTCTAGCTTAGGAAATTCATGTTGCATCCTCATCCATAAGCCAACATGTTACAAAGCAATTAACTATGGAAGCAAACATTGCAAGAAATCATCCGGAGGAAGGCTGGCTAAAGGTTAATACTTATGGGATAGCTCATGGCAATCCTGGTCTAACGGCTTATGGGGGTGTGCTTCGAGATAAGGTAGGACTTTGGAAATGAGAGTTTGCGTATAGATTTGGCAAGTGCACAACCTTCACAACGAAGCTTTGGGGTGTTTTGCATGGCTTGGAACTTAGACTGTCGCCAAGTTGTATTGGAAATTGATTCCTCTAGTGTGATCACTCTGCTCATCAAAGTTAGTGATGCAGCTCACAAGAGACACCATTTGTCTCGAATACAAGCAATGTTGGTTAGAAATTGGAGAGTTCGGTTGCAGCACATGTATAGAGAAGGAAATATTTGTGATGATTGGATGATTAATCTTTTATTTGACCAAAAAAAAGGAAGACTCGTTTTTCTATGAGCGTCCCCTCCAAGGATATGCCTTTTATATTTGGTAGATTTTGCCACTATTAGCCAATCTTGTTGTTTGTTAGTTCTTGGTTAAATTTCAGCTTTTCGTTTTGTTTTTCTCTTGGTTGGTGCTTTGTCTTATACTCTACCAAAAAATTAAAATTAAAAAATCTAATTTATGCCCTCTAGCTTTAGATCATGTGCACTTTGATGTAAAATTTTCAAAAACATCAACACAATCTCTAAACTTTCTTATATGTTCATTTTTGTCTTTTTATTTGATTTTTTTTGGCAAACTCTAGTGGAAATTATCATGTTAAAATTAGGTTTTTGAAGTTTCATAATCAAAGTGCAAATAACCCTAATTTGGAGGGGATAAATTCAAATTTTATCATAAAAAATGGTTTGTTTAAGCATGTCAATTACTACTTGAGCGAAAATCAAACAAAATTACCAAAAATAGAAAGTTATTAAATATCATGTTACACGTTTTTAATGTTTAGAGATTGTATACCTAAAATTATGGCTACCACAACTAGTAACAACTTATCTTAAATTTGAATTACAAATCATGTCTTACCTTAAGGGCCTGTTTGGTGAACAAGATATCATAAGGACATATAAGATAAGAGAGATGGATAAAAGTATAACACCTCACAATTTTAAATTAAGTAATTAAAGTATTAAGTGAGTAATCAAGTGATGGATTAGCGAAAATCCCAAAGGATAGGCCAAAATACAAAGAAATGGAAAAACGGTAATTAGCCAACACGCAACCTTAGGAGGATAAAAATTGAGCAGAAGGTCTCAGATGATAAAAATAAGCCTGGAAGTGGATTCAGAACGGAAAATTGAGTGGATAGGCAAGTTTCAGAAAAATCAGTGAAAAGTGTTTTTTGCGGGTAAAAGTACCGCAGTAAGATTGCACCGTAAAACGTGCCAGTGGAATTTTGAGCTCTAGGTTTCAAATATGAATTTTAAATGGTCCATAGAAGTAGGAAATATGATTTCTGATAATATTTGAGGAAATTAAGTCAATTTGTGGAAGCGTGCCAACTGCGCGGGCTGTAGCTTAAAGCAGTGTTTTCTCCGAACAACCGGAAAGCTCCGGATTCATTTGAGTGAGTATGATTAAAGAAGTTTAGTGAATATTAAAAATTAGAATTTCTAAATAAGTTTTGAATTTATGGACGTTTAGTGAAATCGGAGAGAAATTCGGATGAGTTTTAAATCGCGTGGGACCCGTCCACTTGAAAATCACTCAAGTCCACCTCACCTTGCACTATTCATCATCTTCCCTCCCTCTTCTCTCTCCTCTCATGCGCATGGACAGCCTTCCCCACCATTCTTGAGCAAAAATTTCCTTTGGCCATTTCTCCACCGAATTCAACGATTCTTGTCTTGACACTTGATGGAAAACACCTCCTGAATCCATTGGTAGCCTTGTTTAGCCTTGAGAGTGAGTGTGTTTTTGGTTTTCATGAAGCTTTTTCATGCTCCAATGGTGGAGTATGCTTAGGAGGAGCCATATACCTTGCAATTGGGTAAGTTATTTCAACATTTCATTGGTTGATTTTTGAATTTGGATTATGGACCCTAAAGAGGGATTTTGTGATATGTTGTGTTAGAGAGCTCAAATGGAAAATGTCTATTAGATGATAATGTCTTAGAATGATGCATTAATGCTAGAAATGCAATGAAAATTTTAAGTGAAAAATGATGAATTTTAACTTAGGAAAATTTGAGTGCATGAATTGGATTTTTGAATTTTGTGTTAAAGTGTTGTATGGTGAATTGTAGTGTGATCATATGATGATATGAAGTGATTGTGTGAGGTGTGGATCATAGGAATTGAGTGGGAAACCCTTGGTTGGGCCATACATGAATTCGGCCATTTAGGTATAAAGGAAGAAATGAGGTTTTGGAAAATTTTAGTGATGTGTTGTGTGTTGAAAAAGTCATTAGATGGGTTGTGTGGTGATTGGCATGTGGAAGGATCAATGCAAAAATAATAAGTGTTAAAATTGGCCTAATGTGCCTAAAGTGAAATATTTCGCAAAACATTGCGTAAAAGTCGTAAAACAGAAAAACGGCGATTGAACTAGCCTTTGGGTAACCTAAGTGAGTGTAATAAAATGAGAAAGAAAATTTAGAAAAATAAAACCTAAATTAACACTAAGTTGGCCGAACCCTACATGGTGGTGAGGTGAAATTTGACGTTTTCGCATTTTGACGTATTTGGACTGAAACTGACGGCTATACATGGTTGTATAGGTTGCCGTACGTGGATTTAAACTCGGAACAGTGAAACAGTGGATTGCCCTTGGTCCTGGACCAAGTGGATTGAGGTAAGTGATGTGATTTACACATGTTACTTTGAAATTAATGAGTGGTTTAAAGTGTGTGGAATTGTCCTCTATGTAGGCATTCCCTGTATATCAAGCTGTAAGTGGAGTTCTGCGGAGCTTAGTGGACGGATAAAAAGAAAGGTAACCTCTTGGTACTGGGGCTTGTTCCCCTTGTGTGTTCCACCATACCCGTTGAGGGTGATGGTAGGAAGTGTGTATGAGTAGTGTAGAACAGCATGAGCATGGATATGCATTATCACAGTGGGTACTTATGTACCAGATCTCTGGCCAGTAGATATTTTTAGCCTTCGGGCAAGTTTTCCGGACTGCCACTGGATAGGTCTCCGAGAAGGAGTTCTAGTTGACCCAGGGTCGTGGTGTGTTATCCGGATAGGAGCACACTAGGTAGTCTCGGGTGTATATGGTTGGAAGGGGTACCTTGGTGGGTTGTTCTATGAACACGCCAGGGGTAGTATCCATAGGCGTATAGCCGAGGACATGGCGTGGTATTGGTAGCTACCATCCCGCATGTCGTAGTTGTTTTCTGATATTACCCCTCTTTCTCTAAATCCCTTGTTTTATCCCGTTTTATAACAATGATGGTGTTTTATATTATTGATATACATCGAAGTGAACCATTGGGCGGAGTTTTCTCCAGAACCCCTTGGTTACTGAGATATATTCGTATATCTCACCCCGTCTCTGGGCATTTATTTCAGGATGTACCAGTGGATATGGAGCAGCGGGCAAGAAGCCCGCATGATGATGAGTGGAGTAGTGATGCATATTTTGCTTCAGTGTATTATATTTGTCATTTTAGTTATGAATTCATTTGTTAAGTAAAGTTGTAATATGTGGATTATTGTAAATTGAAGTTAAAGTGTAAGTGTAATTGTAATTTAGTATTGTAAATATACCATGGATATATGCTTATTATGATGGAAGGGCTTTAGGCCTATTTTAGGTTATGATTATCTGTATGATGATATATGCATGAAATTGAAAGTTAGTGATTGAAACTATAAAAGATTTGAAAGTGAACTGCTTATGTTTTAAGTGTCAATTGGATTGGGTTGTAAGTGCCCCAAGGCATTGTTGGTCCTTGTGTGTGCCACCCATTGGATTTTTATGGATTTCAGGTGTAATTGTAGTGTTAAACAGCTTATACAAAATTGGGGATTTTAGGAAATACAAAGGAAACTCTGGCGAATTTTCTGTAGAATTGGCAGTTTTTGGGTGAACTTTGGGAGAGCGTATCTCTCTCCACAGTGGTCCGACTGGGACGTGCCATACGCCATTTTGAAGTTTAAGATGTCCCCTACGTTGTGTCGAAATCCTAGAATCATTGGTGGTGTGCGCAGCCTATGGTGGCTGATGGCACAATCTGCCCTGTTCTGGCCAGTACCAGTGGGCAGATTCGGGTCTGTGTTGGGAAATTAATTCCCGCTTCTTTACTTGGTCAAATTAAACATACGATATATCAAATCGAAGTTTGAGATGTCTAGTTTATGGTGTAAAAGTTTGAGAGACAATGGCCTTGTGGTTAGGTGCAGAATATTCTGTGAATATTGGAAGTTTTGGGCTGTTTTGGAGTTGGTGGGCAATGTTGTTGTCCAACTTCAAACGGCGATAACCGGAGCTAACGAGCTCGGAATCAAGTGTGTGATAGCTTGTTAGAAATTTAATTGAATAAGAAAAAAGAATAACCTGAATTCTAGGTTTGGATTTTGTTTTGTGTTCGTAGAAAAAGTAATTAGTGAATCTGGTCAAGTTGGTAAAAACGTAAAAGTGAGAAATTGGCTAAGTGGGTTTATGGGAACCCCTTAGTGTCTTATATGTAGTAAAATAAAGGGTATAAATAGTTTAAGTAAGTCTTCAGCTAGTGTTTCAGTTACGATCACAGCTTTTTATTATTACGCCTTTTTATACTTTTACTGTTCGCGTAATAATCGGAAAAAGTTTATTCCCATTTTTATAAATGAATTGCTTTGATTGTAACTGCGCTTAATATCATAATTAATGTTAACAATACCGGTGTACAATGGAATGTTACATATAAGATATGGGCTTGATAAGCTCTTCAATGGATAAGATAAAATAATGGATCATGATAAGAGGACTAGGTAAAAATAGGAAATTATAAGGTTCTAATAAAATCATATTATATCTCAGATTTGATGTGCACATGTTTTCTTTTTTTTGGATTGCTCCACTGGTTTCCGGGGCTTCGCCCCGACTATGTCCAGTCCGAACCGCGTTGGTTACCTAGTATTGGCAGGTGAGTCTCTCAGCGAGGATTTTCTGCATACACAAGGTCTCAAACTCGAGTCCTTGCTTAAGCGAACCCAGGTACCTTACCATTTGAGCCAACCCCCCGTTGGTTGTGCACATGTTTTCCAATATGTACTTAAAGGGAAATAATCAACTAGACAGTGTCAGGACACGATATAAAGAGATAAAATTATTTATTATATCATAATTTTATAGAAATTTTTTAAAATTAATTTTTAAACTTCTTTTTTTCCTTTTGACTTATTTATATATTAATTTCTATTTTAATTTTTTCAAAAAATATAAAAGGCATAATTTTAAATAAAAAACAAAATTTCCCAAAAATAAAAAAGAATATCTTTACCAAATAAACTTTTAAACAAGTTTTAAACTTATTGTGAATTTTTATGTATGTAATAATATTTGGATAAAGTTCGAGATTTGTTGTTTGGTGAAAGTTAATGAAATTTTTGTTGGAATTAATTTTTAAATTAATTATTTTTATGAATAAGAAGTTTGATTTGAAAATATGTGTCATTTCATCGTCGAACGAATGTGTTGCTTCATCCTTGAAAGGGTGTATTTTCTATCATGACCCTGCGTTTTCTTTAAATAAATAGAGAATCACAATTTTCACACAAGTTTTTCTCTATTGACTTTTGGTAAGTTCTTTGCATTTACATTCTATTACTCTAGTCCGATTGATTAGACATAGGTTGAGTTCGATAAGACTATTCAATGAAAGTGCAGCCACAAGAATAAAGGTAATCTATTCTCTCTTAGGAGACATTTGTCACGAATCTTGGGCACCATAGAGAGGGAAAAATTGTCTTAAGATTGTAATCCATATGATGTTAAAATTCATTGAGAGGATAATTTGTTTAAGAGAGTTTTTTCCAATTGCATTTGCATTTCTATTCTTGTGCGATTGGTTAGGCATAGGTTGAGTTCGATGGGCTATTCAATGTGGAAGTGCCACCACAAGAATAGAGGTAATATGTTCTATTCTGGGAGATAATTGTCCATGAATTTTAAGCATCATAGAGAGGACAATATTGTCTTAAGGACACGGTGTCTAATACTGAGCTTGGATTTTCTCTTGATGCATTCATATATTTTCGTACGGTACACTTTAACTGTGTGTTATTGTATGTTTCAATTTTTTGTGTGTATTTCATGCAGCGAGTGTATTGTTGTAATGATTTCTCTAACATAGATTATCCCCTCTCAGTGACTTTAACTAAAGGTGTCAAAATAGGTCGTTCCGCCCTCAACCCGCCAAAAAACAAGGCGAGGCAGGCTGACTGTTGTGCAAATTACAATCAATTAAATCAATCACACAAATACGCAAGTGCACGTGTCACAAGTAATAAAAGGCTGTGTAAGTCCAAGTATCATTCTCATAGAGATAAGTTATAAAGTGTAAGCTATTCAAGTAAAGAAATTAGGAAAAAGGATTTATTTTGATGATTAGATTTATAAAATAAAAGACAATTAACACTAAGAAAACAGTAATCTAAATTCAAAGGTATTAAAGTGATGGATGAGATATAGGTCAGGTTCAATTTTCCTGATACAGCAATACTGAAACGATGCTATAACGATGCTCTATCAATGCTAATTAGTAACCGAACACTAAAGTATGTTGAGGCTTTTGGCCAACCTAACATATATACCCAATAACTAATTCCCACATCTATATGGCCAAATTAATTATCAAATTCATTAAGCTCAAGTCCAAAGGCTATGTGGTGTGAATGATTTCTCTACCCACAACTTAATCAAGTTATTCTTCTTAACCTAATTAATCAACACAATTCAACAAATGTCTGGATTAGGAAACCTCTCGGCCCCAACCTCCTTAATATCATATATGTATCTCTTGACATGCATACATGAATAAGAATAAGCAAACTCGTTGGAAAACTAATTAAACATTCATAAAAATAAAGTTTAGGCATCCATTAAAGTGTTACAACATAGGTACTTTATCAGCCAACCTATAGAGCAAATTAGCTCATAATGGAATAAAAAAAATAAAGAAGAAGATGAAAGGATTCATGGAAAAATAGAAAAGAAGATAAAAAGAATGTTGTTGTAAAACTCTGTCACAGTCTTGCTCCAGTAGCTCTTCCTCCTCTAAGAATCTCACTTTCTTTCTCTAAAATGCGGAGTGGTGTTACCTTCAGTTGTTCTTACCTTTTTTGACCTCTCTCTCATTTCTTCGACCTCTTGAATCTGTAGGGGACTCCTCTTTAAATAGGAAAGGTGGTTGGTTAATTGGGCCTCAGGTTTAGGAGTGAAAATCCATGATTTGTGCTGCTGCAGCCTTATCTTATCCCTATTTTCTTGGGCTGTTGGCACTTGATTGAATAAGATCTTGATCTTCTTGTGCCAATATTGTCGGTGATCAGATAAGAGTTTGTTGTCCTTGATCTTTGGGATTTTGAGATAAGAATTAATGTTCAAGAACGTTCCTTGTACTTGCTCACTGGTGCTTTATCCATTTGTTAGAAAATAACTAACTTTTGGAATTTGAAATTTAGTTGCTCCCCTGTCCTCGCTGTCATGTTGTGCTGATTACTATATCATTGCTTCGTCAGCTTCTCTATTACAACATTCAGTCATCAACTTTTCCTACAAAGACAAGCACTCAACAAATCATCTATTCTTATACATAATCAAGGAATATTGTCTTATTTTCCTACTTAGTCATCTCAAAGCACTTAATCATGAACATGCAATATTTAGCTCAATTATTATGCAAAGAAGACAATTTATATGGAATTTATGCAGTAAATTTATCATAAAAATATCAAATTAACTCTCAATTGAGAGAGTTAACATTGACCCACCATTGGATGATGGGTTGAAAAATTGAATCTGTCCCATTTTAAGGTGGGTTAGCGGGTTGACGGGTTGGCTTGCATATCACCAAAAAATTGTTTGGTCAACCCGCCAAAATAAATGATTATAATTTTTTTATTAAAAATTGTACAAATAGAAAAATAACGCATTTCTATACTAATTACAAAACAGCTCTTTCAACGGAAACAATAAGTAACATTAATTCTAAAATGAACCCTTCAACAACTATTTATGTTTTTATTTTGATTAAACTATTAATGCTATCCATTAATAATTTTTAATTTTAAAATATTCAACTTAAGTATAATGTTTTTTTATCTCAAAAGTTAAGAGTCCATCATTTTTTCAATGCTGTTTATAAATTATAACACCTCGCATAGTTAAAAATGCATTATTATGTTTGAATTGTGGATTATAGGGCGTAATTGGTGAAAATCCTGAGTTTCGGGAGAAAATGCACACGAAGGGCAAATTGGTAATTTGATAATTACTGAACCCTAAAATTATGAAATCACATAATTAGACATTATTTGGTGAAAATAATGTTAGATTTGGATTCAGAATAAAATTTGGAAGTAAATAGGTATTTTTCTGGAAAATTAATGAATAGTAATTTTTAGCGGATGAAATACCGCAATATAATTTTATAAAGAGTCTAAAAAATGATATAAATATTATGGGAATGGATATATGTTGAAATAAATGTTTATAACCAAGAGAAATAATTATTTAAATTATTTGATGAATTTTAAAGTGTTGAGATATATAAAACCATTAATATAGCCTCGCCCAACAGCTTAAGCTTTTGGGTTGAATTGGTTCTTTACATGGTATCAGAGTCTCGTATCCCAAGTTCGATCCTCGTCGCTCACACTTTTTTTCAAGTGGAATTTCTTTGTTCGCACAGGTAGGTGGGCCTGTGCATCGTCCACCCTTCAAGCCCAAATGGGCTCTCATGTGAGGGGGCGTGTTGAAATATATAAAACCATTAATAAAGCCTTACCCAACAACTTAAGCTTTTGGGTTGAATTGGTTCTTTACATGATGTTTTTAGAAAAAATACAGTGAGTTTGTGAATAGGGGCAAAAGTGGAATTATGCAAAAATTGCCTAGATCATTTTAACACTGTATTGTGACATAATTAAACTATAATTATGCATCTTTAATTTATGAAAATTCCTAAGTCTAGAAATTAATCTAGATTTCAAGAAGATTAATTAAATAAATTGAATTAAGATATTTTAAAAACCTTTACCAAAAAAAAGATATTTTAAAAACCTTTATAAAAAGTCGAATAAGGTGGCTAATTCCTATTGGTCTTGAAATTGCCTTAAAAGCTTGTTTTCTTCCTTATTCTAAGAGTGCTTGGTCTAACTAGGGGTGTAAATGGGCCAGGTCGGCCTACAGGGGCCTACGGCCTGGCCTATGAAAAGTCTGGCCTGGCCCGGCTTTCGAAGTACTTAGACCAGGTAAAGGCTTGTACGCGAGCCTATTTAAAAACAAGGCCGTAGGCCAAATTAAAAAAGCCTGGCCTTTTGGCCTGTAGGCCGGCCTATTTCAATTTTTAAATAAAAAATTTATTTTTTATATAATATTATTTATATTCTAAAAATTATTTTTTATATAATATTATTTATATAATATTATCGTGCTAGTTTAGTCGAGGAGACTGTCGAAGCATTAATTTGTGGTGGAGATTGGTTAAGAAATAAGAGGAGAGATATTCTTACTACCAAAATTTTCTACTACCAACTTACTACCTATCTAATCACCATTGGATCAACATTTTCTCTTTTTTCAAAAACTTTTTAACATTCTCTCTCTATGATTCAATGATGATTAAATAGGTAGTAAGTTGGTAGTATGAAATTTTGGTAGTAAGAATATCCTTCCTCAAGAAATAAATATGATTTGAAGAAAAAAACAAAAAGGTATAAATTGCTTCTTTAACAACTTATTTGAAAATGTTTATATATTGCAATTCATAATGTAAACATAGTGAAATGCATAACTACTTTGATTTTCTGATTTTTTACTTGCTGGTTCGAAAATATAGTGGGAATAATCAAGCTGAAAGGCTCACTTGAAGATTGTGATGTGCCAAGAAAAATTCAATCTTTGTTGTCATGAATTTTTATAATCTGTATTCTTCTTGTTAAAAAAAATCTGTTGTAGACTTTTTATAATTTGGACCCATGCTGGATATATTGTTTAATTAATGAGATATTTTTTTTTATTTGCAATATGGTAGGCCTAAAAGGCCTCATAGGCCATGTAGGCATTTTCTTTTTAAATAATAGGGCATGCTTAGCTTTTATAATAAGCCTTCGATAGGCTCGTAGGCCAGATAGGCCGACCATTTTATTATGCAGGCCTAGGCCAGGAAGGCTAAAGCCTTGCCTGCCCTGGCCTATTTACACCCCTAGGTCTAACCTCCGTGGGTGGAAGAACTTGGATTTGTAACCTTTTATTTTTACACCGAATCAAGAAAGTTACAACATGAAAAACATCCAGAATCTCTTTGTAACACCCGGTGTATATCCAGTTTGTTATCATATCATCGTATTAAGCAACGCTTAATTAAAATGCGGAACTAAGATTTTTTAACATTCAATTATGAAGTCATTATTATTAACAAAGTTGATTAATTAATCATTTTTCTTAAAACATTGTCTGTATGTAAATTGCAATTCAATAACTAACTACACTGAATAACCTCATAATATAAATAAGTGTGTCTCTAGTCATGGAACTACAACACGTAGGCCAGACAAATCCCGATAGTTTATACAACTCAAAGCTACAAGCATAACTAACATAAATGTGGCATGGATAATTCCCATGCTCACCAAATAAGGCAACAAAGCCCAACAGAGTCTCAAATTATATAACAATATAAAAACAGTAAAACATAAGTCGACATCCAAGCAGATCAGCATAACATGCATAAATAGTCAACTAATCTCCGGCTTCCTGCCGCTCGAGGTATCAGCCCCAGAGTTACCTGAACCTGAAAATGTGCCCCAAACGTGGGGTGAGATCTCTAAACAGAAATCTCAGTAAGACAAAGGGTCCTCAAGGATTTCTCCACCCCAAGCTCACTTACATGTGCAATATAAGTTCAAAAGTAGTAATATAATATAAGTTCCAAAATCAGTGCAATGCAGCAGATAATCATGCCATGTGTGTCAAAATCCTATTGGCCAGAGAACATGTAGGAATTACATACGTCTACAACCTACAATAGTGCAAGAAACTACTTGCTCCCACCCACAGAATCACCATCTTGTATGATGCTACATACTCAGGCTTACCGTCTAGGTGGAACAACATATACATATCATAAGGCATTTACACATAACAGTTCAATAGCATTTCAATAAATCAACATTTCATAAACAGCACAGCATGCGTATAAACCATTCCTACATGAGGTATGGTGGAACCAAACATGGGCAAAACCGAGAACACGAAAGCTTACCTCGCAAGCTAACACTCCCAATCAAGTGTCTACACCAGTCCAAGGTCACCAAATAGCACCCTCACAGTCTGTTTATAGCAGGAAAAATCATTATTATTCATAGCCCAAAGTTCCATTAAGTGATTAAGACTCTCCAACTTATTTTAAGTGATTTTAGGCTAATTCTGCATGAGGTATTCGAATACTCCTCTATAAGTATCCGAATACTGCATGTCTCCAGAAAGTATCTGAATATTTTCACTAAAGTATTCGAATATCATAGGGTATCCGAATACTTTTCCCCCAGTATCCGAATACCACCAGGTATCCGAATACATTTCCTAAAGTATTTGAATACTACCCAGTATCTGAATACTTCGTCTAAGGTATCAGAATACTTTTCTTCCTAGAAAAGTATCCCCATACTCCTTCAAGAGTATTCGACTACCTGCTGATGAGTATTTGAATACTTCACGAAAAGTATTCGAATACTTATCAGACAGAATGCAGAATTCATGTAGTTTTCTGCAAGATCCTCATTTTAAGGGTTCAAATGCGATTAGGAGTCCAATAACTCCATAAACAGAACTTCATTAATGTATTTTAGACATAGATTATCATCCCTTAACTCTAATGATCAAAGTTTCCCTTTTTAATGGATTAATCAAGCTAAACTCATAAATATACAAGGGAGGTGATCATGGCATACCTCAAGCTTCACAAACTCATAAAAAGGGGCAGACTTGGAGTCCTCTACACAACACTTTGGTTCTACCTTTACAAAGGCATGAAAATGCACAACAAGCTTGGACCTTTTTATATCACAATGGCTTCTTGAAGCCTTAAACACCAAGAAAAAGCTCTCACACACCACCACAAGGTTGGACAGCCACAAAGCCTCACCAACAGTAGCTCACACTCAGAAATGATATACCAAACTCACTTACAATGCCAATTATTCAGTGTTTGCAAGGCCAATGGGGAGAAATCAATGAAAATGTGATGACTTGGTTGGTTTTCATGCAAGTTTCAAGCTTCCAAGAAGAGAGAAAGGTGGCAGCCAAGGTGGAGCACTTAACTCATAAATGGAGGCTATGTAGAAGCAAGAATTCAGACCTAGGTTATTGTGCAAGGGTCTATTTATAGCCCACTAAAGTTTGATCTCACAGTATTAGCATTAATAGCTATGCTTACCATTTTAATCTCAAACTTGGGATTCTGAACCTAGCCATTTTTCTACGATTTGTCATATTTTCATTTTATTTTTCGCAGCACTTTGTTGTTACGCGCTCTTACGTAGCTGGTATCAGTTCTGACGCCAGTTCTCATTATTTTGACTTCAAATTCGCATACCAGTCCTATATATTATTTTAAGAATATTCATGCACTTATTATGGTTTTTCGGGATACTTCATCGGTACACACTTATACCGTGGAGCAGAACTGGCATCTGCACTTTTCATCAGAAAAATGACTTTCAGTGTTATTAAGCTCTTATATTAATTATTCTTATCTTACCATAATTACTTAACGTCAATTATGGAATTATTCGCTTAAGCTCATAATTATTTATTTAACTTCCTAATTTAACGGTGCAGATTCTCACACTCCTAAAAGAATTTCTTGAAAAAGTGAGCATGTGAGGAGATCCAAGGGTTTGAAGGTGGCAATTTTGTGAGGTTAATGTAGTCATTGTTGGTTGTCTTTGTTCTTGGAAGCTTGTATATTGATCTTTGGAAGCCTAGGAACCCATTAGTGGTAAAATTTCTCAATTTCATTAAGTATTTTCTTTGGATCAAAATTTTGGACATAATATGATGTGTATGTTGGTGAGCATGGTTAGAGAGGTTTTATGGCTATTTTCCTTTGGAATTTATTGTTTGTATGGATGAATACTCGGTAGAAATGCAATAAAAATTTAAGTGATTTTGGTTCCAACACTTAGTCGAATTTTCAAGGATGTAAGAATGGTGATTTGTGGAGGAAGTCTTTGATGGATGATGAATTGATTGGTGGTTGTTTGAATAATAAATTATGGAGTTTTATAAGAGTTTTAAGCTTGTGAATTGTTGAAAATTCCTTTAATTACACTATGTATCAATTCGGCTATGTTGAGAAAATCAAGGAAAAATATTGTAAGTTGTGTTGTGGCTTGATGGACAGTGTGTAAATGTATTGGTAATTGGGTTGATAAGGTTATTCAAGTGATGAGATTGGTTTATTGAATTTAAAGCACAATTCGTTATACTTTGGGGCCTATGGCCGAGAGTTAGGATTTTCTGAAAGTTGTTTTTTATGTTTGCTTGTATATTATCAAGCATGTGATTGATCATATTATGGTATGATCATTGTAGGTTGACTCTCTTTGATCTAATCTTGGAGGATTAAGATTTGGAAGCTTCTCTCTGTTGGTTTGTGAATTTGGTTGGGAACTTGTTATAGGTAAACTTCTGTGGCCCTATAGTTAATCCCTTCGTATGCTCCGCCATGTCCTTTGAAAATGATTGGAATTTGTGACCTGTGATAATGTTTAATAAAGTATGTTCATCCATATAATATGTTGTGTGAAATATGCATGTTGTGTGTGAAGCCTGATTTCTTATTGAGCCTAATTGCTTGTGGGGCCTGATTGCCTGTTCTCTTATCAGTAGACATTGAGGGGACTTCCGCCGGATAGGACTCTTTGTGGGGGTTCCGATTTGCGTTGGCCTTAGAGTTGTTAACACTCTAAGAATGTCTCGGGAGTTATATGGTGGGGTCCTTGAATAATATCTTTGATGGATGTTCTTGGATTTGTGCCTAGTTGGTTGTTGATTATTTGATTGATTGATTGACTATCTGATGGTTTGATGTATATGGATATTATTATTGTTTGCACATTTAAGTGAGCCATTGGGTGGAGTGACCTTCCAGGACCCGTGGTTTACTGAGATTGTCAAATCTCACCCCGCGTTATGGGGCATTATTTTCAGGTACCACTAGTGCTGCTGGAGAAGCCTTAGGCAAGAAGCCCATCTAGTGTGGATACGTGCATATGGAGTATTTTGACATGTACATAGGAGTGCATGAGGATTACTTGGCATTTTCGGAAATTATTTTGATGCACCTAATATTTGCTTATTTTGTATCATTGACTTAGTGCATGAACATTGATCTTGTATGAGATGTTGTGGACATGCTGGAAGTTGTTCATGCTTTTGTTTCTAAGTCATTTGATTATTATGTTGGTTATGTAATAGTTTGATTTGATAGTTGATGTAATGTAATTGTATCACTATAGAATCTTGTATATATAAATCAATGTTAATAAAACCGGACCGAACTGGCCAAGTCGACCCAGAAACCGGTAAACCGGTCATATAACCGGTTTGGTTGAAGCAATGGATCGGCCATGTATCAGAACCGAAGTGACCCGGCCGGTTTACATGAAAACCGGCGACCCGGCCTAGTCCCAAAAAAAAATCCAATTTTTTTTTTTCAAAAAAAAGTCGTAAGGGACATATTTGAATTTGTTTTGCTTATTGACTTACATAAGTTATGTACCTACAACACTAATATTATCTCAATTATACACTATGCAGAAAATCTTGATTTGATTTATAATTAGAGATGTCGTTTACTAAACATGAAGCCTCATATCATGATCATTATATTTTTGTTTGATCCTTTATTGGATAATAATATGTGATTTATTATTTTTATATTTAAATGTTTGAAATTTTTATCATTTTTTTAGATATTTGAGTATGTTTATAATTTTTTAATATAAATTATAAAATTGCATATAATTACCGGGTTATGCGGTTGAACCGATGACCCAGTACCTCGACCGAGTCAATGACCGGGTCCGTTTTAATAAGATTGATGTAAATATTAATGTATGTGATGGAAGGGCTTAAAGCCTATTGTAGTTATTGATGTATATTGTTGATTGTAAGTGCATCCTATGAAGCACCGACACTTCAAAAACCCCGACGTGTCGTGTCCGACACTCTCGGACACTCCGACACTCCCCGACACTCCAACATACGTTATAGGAATTCAAAAAAAGGTTTAAAGTTTACATTGCATTGAGTTTTTAGTTCCAACTTTAGATTCGTTGGATTACGATTACTATTTTATTGAGTTTAATATAAATATTTGAGATATCTTATGTTTTTTTGCAAAATTTATGAATATTATAAGTTTAGATTCATTTTTTATTAAATTATTGAATATTAAATATAATATACCCCACAAAAATTAAAAATATTATTTAATATCAAAACGTGGCCTAACGTGTCGAAATCTAATATTTTTTAAAATTAACGTGTCGGAGTATCGTGTCGTATCGTGTCACGTGTCCCGTGTCAGTATCGGTGCTACATAGAGTGCATCAAGGTTGTTGATCCTTTGGATGCCACCCTTTTGGTCTATTAGGTACCATTTTTGTATCTTGGAAAACACTTGAATAAAGTGGGTAAAAATTGTGAAAACAAAGGAGACTCTGTCGAAATTTCTAGAAAAATAATGAGATTTTACCTTAACTTTGAGAGACCATAACTCTCTCCACAGTGGTCCAATTAAGGCATACTATACGTTATTTTGAAGCTTAAGATTTCCTCTATATTGTCATAAAATTTGGTGTCATTTTGAGTTGTAGGAACTTCCCTGTTTGCGTTTGAGTGAGAGATGTTTCTGTTGGCGCTGTAAGTTTACAGCATTGACGTTAGTTTTTGAAAAATTCACAGCTCTCTCATTTCATACCCAAATTAGGCTTATGATATCTCCTAGAACATATTGAAATTTGGTGGAAAAAAGACGTGTGTAATGTCTGAAATCTTGAAAATAGTGAGGGATGTTTGAGTATCGACAGTGCAATTTTGACATTTTTAAGGAAGTAACTTACGGCGAGCGTATTCGGAGTTGTAGAACTCCAATTGGGGCTTGTGATACCTTGTTGGAAAGGTAAAAGAGTTTAAAATAACATATAAAAAGATGAGAATTTATGCACAAGTAGTCCAGCTACAGTTTTGGAAAAACTAAATGTACCTTAAGTAGGTAAAACGTCAAATTGTGTATTTATGGTTCATTGGTTTATGGAAAGTGCTTAACAACTTTAAATAGACATTGTATGATGTTAAGCAATAATAATTATGGTTCCGCGATAGTTTTGAGTTGCAATCATAGTTTTGGAAAATGTTTATTGCGAACGTTTTGTAAACGTAAGAACTTTGTAAATGATATTAAAAAAAAGTTTTACCATAATCTTAAAATGAACCATTGTGATTGTAAAAGGTGCTTACTGTTTAGTGATTATATAAAGGTAAGATGAAATAATTTGTTATTAGGATGAATTATTAGGGTAAATAATAAAATTTATAAATACAAATTTAGAATAAGGGTAAAATTATAAAATAAGCATGAGAACTTGAAAAAACTGACATACATCTTAAAAAAAACTCTTCATAAGAATTTTCGACTTTTAATTTTTCCATCATTAATAAAAAGCTCTTTGTATAATATGAGCTTTATAGAAATTATGCTTAGTTAAACTTATTCTTTTAGGGGGTGTTTGGTATGGGAAATTTTTTTAGAATAGTAGGAAAATGTAATAGATAGAGAAATGATTGGAAAGATGGATAAAGTGAAATAGATAGAAAAATGTAAAAAAAAAGTAGTTTGGTGGGGAAAAACTTTACTGGGAAAATTAGGTAGCTTTATGAAATCAACAGTGCATTAAAGGTAAGATAACCGGTTTTCCGAAAATCCCACCTTCAAATTGGGTTTTTGAATAGTGCGGATATCTATGTTTCTCATAAATCCATACTTCCTGGATAGATGGGTTTTTGGAGAAATATGTTGAAACAAACATGGTGTTTCTAAAAGCCATACTTGAGAAAGATAGACATCCTCCAAAATCCCTCCCAACCAAATACTACCTTAAGGAAATTAATTAATTCCAGAAATCATTAGATAATATCAATGAGGGAAGAACTCGGTCCTTCCCATTTTTGGCTTACACAAAACAATATATAGGAGGAGCAAAGTGATGGTTTATCCTCTTCTATATCAATTGTACTATCCTCTTAGGGCCTGTTTGGAGCACCTGATAAAAAAGATATGATAGGATAACTTATCATATCACATTTTAATCTTTTGTTTGGTGGGTCAATAGAATATGATTAGCTTATCTTATTATCTTTTTTTATTCTATCTAATACATGATTTTTTATCATATGGGAGGAGTTGGGTTAGGATTCAACAAGATAGGATACCAATATTAGATTTCCAATATATCTCCACGCTACCCAATATATCCCCACGCTATCCAATATATTAGTATTTATTACGTTATATTTTGTTTTTTCTTTCTCCTTTCTCCTTCTGCATAATCTTACCAAATTGCTAATCTAATCAGGTGTTCATCAAACACAAGACATGATATTGGCTTATCAGCCCCATATCATATCCTACCCTTATCAGCCTCATATCATATCCTACCCTTATCCACCAAACGAGCCAAAGTCTCAATATCATGTTTTGTGTTTACTATTTTGCTAAAAAAAGTATTTAAAAAACTTTGCTATAAAATGATGTGTGAGAGAGATCACTATTTTTACAATTTACCTTACTTTAAAAGATAAATTTAGAATTACACAATTTTTTTTTGGTAAGCAAATTACACTAAATTAATTTAAAAATAAAGTTGCAGCAAAACCAAAAAAAACAGAAAGACAAAAAGTCACGAAAAAACAATTGAGAATTTGAGATCCAACAGTGAACAAATTAAAAAAAAGAAACAAATAATTTGACAAATAATAATAAACAAAAGCATAAAGTATTATACGAAACCTGTGATTTTGGGCACGAGAGAAACTGAAAGGGGCTAGCTAGCTACTCTTTGTTCTCAACTCACACTGCAATGCATAAAACCTGAACCCCAATCCAAGTGTGTGTGTGTGTATCTCTCATTCATCGTATTCAAATTAATCAACGAGTTCCAGCGAGCAATAGCATCGAAGAAGAAGAATGGAGGTGGAGTTGGAACCTCGAGTGAAGGCTCTTCCATACAAGGTCAAAGCCATGTCGAGGGAATCGCCGTCGCAGAAAGCCATCCACGTTCTCGACACCGACCTCCGTAACCACTGGTCCACCGCCACCAATACAAAGGAATGGATTCTCCTCGAACTCGACGTTCGTCTTCTCTCCTTCTTCTTTCCTTTCCCTGAAAATCTGAGAAAAATTGTTGTTTCATCTTTTTGTTATTATTATTATTATTATTATTCGTTTGACCTTTTGTTTTTCGTAACACTTCGTTGAAATATGGTGATTGAATGCTTCCTTCTGTTGGTGTTTAAACTCTAGGGCTGCTTGAAGATTTTTTTTTTTTTAATGCTTAAACGGTTTTGGACTTTTTCTCTATCTGAGTTACATGCTGAAAAATAATAATAAATTCTCGGAATTATTATTATTATTATTATTTGGTTTTTTGAATTTTGCAAAATGAGTATAGGGATTTTTGCAAGTGTCATAGAGTAGTGATATCGAGAAGGAATAATTTAGTATAATGTGTGGGATTCATACAAATGATATGTTAGAAGTTCAGAGGCCTCATGCTGCACTTTCTGTGCTATGTGTAGTTCTAGTTCTTTTGTTTGTGTTATTGTGCATCTCCTGGCATATTGAAATAGTATTTATGTTGTTTTCTTTGTCGCAGGAGCCTTGCCTATTGTCACATATACGGATTTATAATAAGTCTGTACTTGAGTGGGAAATTGCAGTTGGGTTACGTTACAAGGTTAGTGGCTGGAAATTGTGATCAATGATCATTGGCAATTGATAGTCTTTTCTCATTTGTATTTTACAAATTTATAATGCTTATGTGTCAATTGTCTCTCTTTTTTTTTTTTTTTTTTTTTTTTTTTTCGGGGAGCTTTTTTGGCTAGTTAATGATATATAAAAGGGAATTTTATGGTATGCTCACCTAGTTGTCTGTATTCTTTTTGATTTGATTATTGTTGAATGAATATTGATATATAATCCAAATGATAAATGGCAAGAGGTACCATAAAATACGGTACCATAGATACCTCCTATTACAAATTCTATTGAATTAAGCTTTTATTGGATCAACTGTTCTTGATTGTTTTTGAGTTTAGATCTTAAAACAAATTGGTGGTCTGGGCGGGAAATGGCGGACAAAAGAAATGACCATTTCTATAAGATTTTTAATGTTAAGTTTTTGGTTGAACCTTTCGTATGCTCAATCTTATAAGAACTTAAGAAGGCTGACCATTGGCTTTTATTAGGGGTTTCAAAATACTTGTGGTATAGGCTCTTGTTGCTTTAGTGACTAAGGATATTATCAACAGGATGCATGCTTCTTGAGCTGTTTCTTGACTGTTTATTCATGATAGATAATGTAATTAAGTTGTGCTGATTAAATGAAGATAAATAAATTAACTGATTTTGAACAATAATGTTGTTGAGCTTACTGTCTAACAACTTGATTTTAAGGGAGATGTAGATAAAATGTAGAGTTTCACTTGATGTGGATGCCATTTTCTTATCATCTAATGCAAACTGTTAGGTAATTTCTCTTCAGTTTTCTGATAAAGATGCACTATAAATGTCCAACTGAGTCCCTTCAATTACTTGTTTTGCAAATGATGGTATATTGATTATAGTTCTTCCCCCTTCAATTTTATATGAATTATTTATGCTTTTAATTATGCATTTTCCAAGATGAAGAGAAGCATGGTTGCATGCTTGACCGATTCTTGTTTGCTTTTCAGCCAGAGACTTTTCAAAAAGTTCGCCCACGTTGTGAAGCACCTAGACGTGACATGATCTACTCTACAAACTACACTCCATGTCGATATGTGAGGATATCTTGTTTGCGTGGAAATCCAATTGCTATTTTCTTCGTTCAGGTATACTATAATATTTTTGTCATTTTTAATCTTCATCATTTGTTATTATCCTAAAGTTAAATCCTATAGAATTGTTAAATGTTTTTGTCTTTGTTTACTTTAGGCTATTTGGTTAATGTGATAGTAGGATGTTCATTTTTTGGGCAGCATCAAATCTCTTGATTGGATGGTAGATATCTAAATATTTTCTATGTGTACTTTTACATTTCTTAATTTTTTGTATTTTGTTGGAGTACAGTTATGATGTTTCTTAAGGTAAAGAAATATTTTTGGTTGTCTGGTAATGTAATGTCTTATCTACGTTGTTTGTTGTTCTGTTGCCCCTTTTTTGATAGAAACTCATTAAAAGGAGTGAGAAAGGGTACAAAGAGAAGGAGGATAATATCTAGGGAAAATTTCAAAAAACCCCCTAGGATTTACTCTTTTATCACTTACCCCCCTAGGATTTACTCTTTTATCACTTACCCCCCTATGCTTTTTTTCTTATCGCTTACCCCCCTATGGTTTTTTCCCTCCAAATCCACTTTTAACACCGTTAATAATTGAACTAACTTGACCATTTTACCCTACAAAGCCATCAACCCAGTTGCTTAAAACAATTCCTATTGCAATTCCAACCCAGAAAAATCTCACCGTTCCTCTTCTGTATTTGGGAGAAACAACGGTAAACTCCGCACTTTACTGGCAAAACTGAAGGTTCTCACTCTACTTTAACTAATAGAGCAAACAATACACAGCCAAATCTGACATTAGCAACCAAAGAATCCAAATTGATTAGCATACATGTTTCACGTCAAAGTTTTTTAAGCTTTAAGCAGATTATGTTGTGTATTCATTTGGATATTTCATTTTTGCAGTGTGCATGATTACTGTTGTTTCTGTGTGCCACAATTCTCCCTCCCAACCTTCTCCTACATATACAAATATATAAATATATATGCTACTGTCAAATTTAAGTGGTGTCACTGCCGCACTCCTAATCTATATCATATGTCAATATACTCAAACTTATCATTGCACGGAACTTTTATGCGCATGGCATTACACATAATTTCCTGTGGTTTACATCAAATTCTTTCTTGCTTGAGCTTGGATGACTCTTCCCAAACTCATATAGTTCACTATCCAAGTGCCATAAAGTTAATTAAGCATAAAGTGGTCCATGCCGCATTTATGTTTTATTTGAGATATTTGGGTTATTCTTGCACCTTGATTAAAAATAGACTATAAGACTAGCATTAGTACTTATAAGTTGATTCATTATCTATAATATATACTTTAAAGTTCTTTTACTAAAAACAATGTCAGATTTGCCGGTGCATTATTTGCTATATTGATTAAAGTAGAGTGAGGACTTTGGCATTGCAATAGGAATTGTTTTAAGCAATTGGGTTGATGGATTTGTAGGTAAAATGGGCATGTCAGTTCAATTATTTAAGTGTTAAGAATGGACTTGGATGAAAAAAACCATAGGTAAATGATAAGAAAAAAGAAACTTAGGGGGATAAGTGATAAAAGAGTATACCATAAGGGTTTTTTTGAACTTTTCCCTAATATCTATCATGTAGAGAAAGCTACTAAATAAGCATGTCCAATACAAAGACCTCAAAGTAATAGAGTTGGCTAGTCAGTTTGCATGTCTACTTGTTGGACATCTTGAAAGAAGCTATGTGCTGACCACCAAATCGAGGCCTTGAAAACAAGTGTCCTAAAGCAGCTCTATGGACAAATATTTTCCTTTAAAAATCTGAGCATCCCCCTCCAGCCAAATACTCTAAAGAGCAGCATACACAGCGGCACTGTCATAATACTTCACTCTGTTCTTTTACCAAAGTCGTTGAGCTTATGATTAAGGAGGATTATGTCTAAGTAATTTGTTTATTTAAATATTGCTTTGGCTGCTGAATCAAATGGTTGTAGTGTTTAGAAATGAATTCATTATTTAACTAGGTTATTACTTAAGATGTAACATGATGTTCTATTTTGATTATGTCTAAGTAATTTGATATTTAAATATTGCTTTGGCTGCTGAATCAATGGTTGTTGTGTTTATCTCTAGAAACGAATTCATTTTTTCACTATGCTATTACTTAAGATGTAACATGATGTTCTATTTTGATTATGAATTTCAGTACAAAAATGCTTGAATATGAAAAATAACTCAGACCTTTCTTTCATTAAGATTAACTAAGTACATTGTGAAAAGTAATCAATAAAGGTAACAAAATGCTTAAGACCAAAGGGTGTGGAGACATGACTTGGACCCATATATAAAAATGATTGACGAAAAATCGGACTTTTATTAACTCTTGACTTGGCTTGACTTGGAAAGGAAGCTGGAACTTGCTTCCCAAGTTGACACTACTCACAATTACAAGGCTTTAATCTTGCAAGACTTAAAACCACTTGCGGAAGTTTTGACAGATTGGGATGGTCGAGACACTAATACAGGAGATTAAGAGATTTAGTAGCTGCACGCACATAGGAGGAGTTGATTTGAGATAGTAAACTCCATGTGATTCATGTTCCATGCCCATTGTCTGTCCAATGCCACAATCTTGGATGACAAAAAGAATCAAAATCAGAGGTTATGGAATGGTTAAGGGATTCATAAGTTGACTTAAGGAAGTTAAATTAAAAGGACACCCCAGGTACAAATAAGACAAATTATAATGATATAGACATGGTAGGTGAAATGATTGATGCCTTGGATTGACACTTAACTATCAGCTAGGATGACAAAACAAGAAAAACGAAGTGGAGAGAGAGAAATGAGAAACTAACCTATTACTAGTTATATGGTTGGAGGCACTTGAATTAAGAATACAAGGTTTTGAGTTAGTATCCATATGAGAAATACAAACTGTCAGATTACCCCTACGACCAATAGTGGTGGTAGAGGGCCGAGTCTGTTTGGCTGTCTTCAACTAGAGATACTCCTACAACTTTGTCCTTGAAAGGGTAAAAGGTTGTTTATCCGATAAGACTTTTGATCTCTTTCTTCTTCTCAACTAGGGTCGAGTTGAGTGTCATTGACAATTTTCTCGAGAAACCCATGAAGAAAATAACAAGTCTCCTGTGTGTGGCACGATCATTTACAATAAATACATTGCAGACAGCTGCCACAACCTCTACATCTTGAGGTAGTCCCAAATGCTGATATGCCAATGGTGTATGAGCAGGAGTTCAGGGCTAGGAACCCAAGAGGTGAGTGATAAGATTCTGCACAATGGGTATCGCTCGATTGGTCAAAATTTGGTTTTGAACATGTTTAAAGTTAGAGTGCTTGGCATGCAAAACCAATACCTCAAATTTTCTAATTTTTTTAATAAACCCCAAAAACTGTTAGCCTGCAAAAACATCTTCAACTGCTCCACTGCAGCGGGTGCCCGAGCAATAAAACTAGTCATGTTAGGATCTTGATGTTGAAGGGAGGTCAATTTCTGGGTTGAATCATATAGGCTGAATGTCATTAGCAAGTAGACTGCGAGTCTTGTTCCAAAATGTGAAACAGGTTTTAAAAGTCCTGAAACTGATTAAAGTAGCGGGTTCCGCAGGCAGACACAACAGAGCAGAGTTGGTAATTGAATTCCCATTGACACCAATTTTTTGAGGGAATATTGCACACTAACCTCTCAAGATGAACATTACGGAACTGATTTGTCACTCTGGACGAATAAGGACCTTCAGAATTAAAAGAACTACTTGGACTTGAGCCCATAGCTTCTCCAAGGGATTGTTGAGAAGAGGCTGGAATTGATGGTGGCGCGGGGTCAGATGCACGCAGGCAGCGACATGGGCGTGCGAACGGTAATGACCCAGCATAAGGACATAAAAGAACTAGATTTCTAACCACCAAGTCAGGATGAGGGGAGATGAATGGGACATACAGTGTGATGAGTCAATGCTAGGAACATGGAACGTGGACTTAACACATCAATAAATGAAGCTGCGTGTGGGGGCATATGATAGGGTCTTTGGTGATGACGCTTGGAGAGGTAGCTGGTCGGTGTGTTTTGGGTGGATTCGAACTTCTACGAAGAATTGGGTCCCAACTTGAGCGATGACTGGATGCTAGGGACGATGTTTAGGGTTGAGATGTTAGGCCCTGGCTTGGAACTTGCTTTGATACCATGTAGAAGAGGGTTTTATGAGAATTGCTTGAGGAAATTTTCAGCAGAAATTTCTATTTATGTATGGTTTACAATCTCTAATATTGGGAAACTAGGAAAGTAACGAAACTAGGAAATTAGAGAAAATAGTACAAATCAAATCCGAATTATTTACAGTGTATATAGTCCTTAAATAGGAGATACTTTGTAACACACATCTTGACAAGGTTTTGGACTCTTTGCTCTCCCAATGCACTTAAAATGTTTCTTCTGTTGTTCTGAGCTTCTGTGGTAATAAATCCATAATTCATCAAGCATGTGATGTGAGGTTCGTGCTATTTACAGAACTTTTATTGAGCATGGTTTATATCAGGTGATCAGTATTTTGGATATGTAAAGAGATTGGGCTGCTCTTCTATTTTGATTAGTTTTATAGGACTTATGTTTCTGTATCTTTGTTTTGGTTTTCTTTATCTAGTCCAAGGACTCCTTATCCTCCATTTTTTTTTACTGTTTTATTGTTCAATTTCTAATGCAACTTCTTTATAAATAAAAAGGTTTCAAATGATCATCACTTGTCATTACTGAGCTTGTTTTTACCATCTGTCTCGCAGATAATAGGAGTTTCTGTGGCTGGTCTTGAACCTGAATTTCAACCTGTTGTTAATTACTTGCTACCACATATTCTATCTCACAAGCAGGATCCTCATGATATGCATCTCCAGGTGGATTGTATCTTTTCTTCCATCAAGTAGCTTATTATGTAATTTATTTCTTGTATTATTGTTATTTGTGTTTCCTTTCTGATGTTTCATAGTTTTTAGTTGCTGCAAGACATGACAAGTCGATTGCTTGTATTTCTTCCACAACTAGAGGTAAACTTGAGCATTTTACTTTCATGACTTTATTCACAATTCCTCCCTCTCTGTCTCTCTCTTTTCTCCCCTACTTTTGTTATGCCATTCAGCATTGTATATAAAACTGCAGACAGACCTTGCAAGCTTTCCGGATGCTCCTGAGTCTAACCTACGATTTCTTGCCATGCTTGCTGGTCCTCTTTATCCTATTCTTCATGTGGTGAATGAAAGGTTAGTTTACTTTTATATCCTCTTCACTGGCCAATTATTTCTCACTAGTGGGAAATTTTATTTGGTTTGTGTTTTCTTTGTTAGTAGTTCCTGATATACTTATCTTAACTAATGACATGTACGTGTTTGACCTTTTGAAGTGAAATTTTCTTATACATGATGGGTGATGGTCTTGATGCCTTGTTTTTTCAACTTGATATGGGTTCGAGTCATTGTTAAGATGTGGAAATAGTGATAGTTTTGTAGTTTCTTTCTCTGTTCTTGTAAATTGCATTCAAAGTAAATTGTTCTGAAAATGTTTCTGAAAGCTCCTGTATAGATTATTGCTTGTTTCTGGTTTCCTCCGCACGCGCGGGGGGGTTCCTTCACTTTGTGCTTTCTTTTAATGGATACCTTATCATCTCTTGTATTTTCCCTTTCTTACCTAATAATATTTCTATTCTATGTAAAAAAATTATTAAAGAAAAGTTACACTACACGTAGAAAGTAGGATATCTAATCCTCTTCTGTAAAGATTGGAGGAAGGAAATAAATACACAGCACATGTAAGAGCATTTCATGCGGACCAAACACAACAAATCAAGAACAGCATCAAATTAGACCTGACCATAAAGTTTTGTTTGTCACTTTATGCAAATCCTGGAAAGTTACTGCTCTAAACTCAAGTGGCTGCAATGCAATGGAAGAACCAGTGAGCGACTGTTTCTGAGCTAGCACCACAGTGAACACATATTGTCTATAAACTTGTTGCATATCATTATTAATCCTATTTGTGAACCACTTTTCAAACAAAGATTCTGATCTTCGAAGGAGATTTGATTTCCATAGGGGCTTAAAGGAAGGAAAATTGCTTGATTCAGAGACTCGATAAGAAATTGTGAGGAAGACTAATAGGAGTAAACACCAATAAAAATTGAGAGCAAACTCCAACCGCCAAATTGGATGAAATATGGAAATAGTGAAGCAAGACAATAAGACTGCAATTTTTCAATTTAAAGGTATCTATATCATTCTCCTAAAAATCGAAATGGATGCCCTCATAATGTATAGATGCATAATGTATGTATTATGCTTCTTGTCATAAAATGTAAATTTTTGAGTGTTCAGTTTAAAAATTAAGGTAGTGAATGTTGGGCTGTAAAATGCCAATGAGAGCTAAAAGTAATGTAGTATATATGCAAACCCTAAGGTGGATGAGGAGCAAAAAAAAGATGAGATTAGGAATGAATGTGTTTGGGAAGAAGTTGGAGTAGCATCGATTGAGAAGACAAATACTTGTTTTCAGTGATTTGGAAGACCCATAAAGGCTACAGTTAGACAAGTAAATCAAAAGTTCCGATTAAAAGGGGTAGAGTGAGACCTTATAAAGTTGTAAGGGAAACCTTTAAAAGAGACCCTTGGTGTAATGGTTTTATTGATAATTTGGTTTTTGATCGAGCCCAGTGGCATCAGTTAATCCATGTAGCCGATCCTACCTATTAGGATATGACTTTGTTGTTGTGTTCGTATTTGAAGTTAATTCATGTGGTTCTTGACACAAAATAGGTACAGATTTTGACTGGTTTTACAAAAACTTGGTAAATCAAATATTTACCTAACAAGTCACTTCTGAACCTGAAGCTCCTGAAGTGCATATATCATTTATCTCTCTCTCTCTTTGTATGTGTGTGTGCGCGCATTTACTATTTTGTTATTCATAATTGCTTTAGTACAAATAATTTGCAAATTACAGGACAACTTCAAAATCTCCAGTCAATATCACAGACCATGATATCTCCAAAAGTAGTCAACTGTCACCAGCCCTAACTGTCTCGTCTAACTTTGAGGTAGCTTCGTCAACCATTTATTTCTCTGATATCTTGTCATCTTGCCTTACCAACAGGTTGTTTGTTACCATGGTGTCCCAATCTTTTCTTAAGGGAACCACCAAATAAAAAGAGAGAGAAGAGAACCACTGAAATATGGCAATGCTTGTCAATCTCTTCATACATCTGACAAAGAAACCCATTTCAAATAGCCACTTGCTAACACCTCAAAGAAGCTAACAATACCACTTTATACCAAAAAAATGGTAATTGCAAGAACTTCTTGAAAACTCTGACATTTTTGTCTGATCATAGACACCAATTTATTGCATACATTAAACACTACCAGAAACCTGCCTTTTTTCCTGCCAAAACCTCCAAAATGGTATATAAGGAAATTGTTCCCAGCTCTCTGGACAAATCATGTTTCCCCAAAAATATTTAAAAGTTTGCAGCACAAGTATCTAGACAACAGAAAATAAGCGACTCTTTACAATCAGAAAAAACAGTGCAAATTTTAGGAGCGTGCGAGCCTTGACGGTCAATATTTTCTTTCAATGCAGCCAAGGAGATCACGAAGTGCATCACCTTTCATTTTGTCTGCATACCGGGCCATAGTTTTTCGGCCAGATGCAATTTTTGTGTTGCTGAGGAAGGCATATCAAGATTCTGATCTGGGTTGTGTTTGTAGGACGGTATCTATCTCTATCTTATTTAGTAGTTTATTTAAATAAATCGTCCTTTTACTTTTGACTAAAATGAGAGAGGTCTATCATTTTCTTTATGTATCTATGCTCAACCCACTGTTGCTAATGTGCTTTTCTGGATATGTCTTTCTTTGCCTTCATTTCAGGCATCTAGAATTATGCAGAAGCTCATGAATCCTGATACTGAGCAAGATGTATCAAATTCAAACCCTCAAAATGAAGTAACATCTCTTTCGGAAGACAAATCAAAATTGGAACTGTCTAGTCCTTTAACTTTTGTTGATTATTCAAACCTGTTTGGTGAGGAGTTCCGTATGCCAGATGAACACTGGGATTGCAGCTATCTTAATATATTAGATATGGGGGCAGTGGAAGAAGGGATCTTACATGTTCTTTATTCTTGTGCATCACAGGTTCCTTACAGTCAAATGATACACAATTGATTGGTTCCGATTTCATTGTTAAAATTTGCAGTCTTTTATGTACATTGTTTAACACACTGCAGTTTACAGCCTGTTCTTTGCAGCAAGATGGCTGAGAGAACTTCAGACTTTTGGGCTGCACTGCCTCTTGTACAAGCTCTTCTGCCAGGTTGAGTGTTACTCATAAATTGTTCTTGGGTTTAGTAACAGTTTCTTTGCATAATGAAGCCATTTCAGGCATCATTCTGAAATACTGAAATTTTTTTAAATGGAAATCTCCTGCTGATCTTTTTTCCCTATTGGATGGAAGCAAATAATAGTTTTTGCGAATTTGGAAGAAGCATAAAGTGCCATGATTTTACTTCTGTAAGCTTATCATCTTGCATTGGAATGCCATCATAGTAAATGATGGTGATCTGGGAAATTGAGGAGAGAGAGGAAAATATAGGAGAATTTTTCTTTTTTGGGGTGGGGTGCGAGATGGAGGGTGTGAAAGAATAGGAATTTTGCACTACGTTTAATCACTAATGTGGAATTTAAATAGAACTTCAAATAATGAAAGGGAAAGGGATATACGTATATGTTATTGTTACGATCTAATTGCAAGTCATGACTTGAGTCCTACATCGAAAACATAAGAGTTTGGTGTGGGGTTTATATGGATTTTGGGCTCTCTTACCTCATGAGCTAGCCTTTGAGGTGAGACTCTCCCAACGTTCGTATCAGTTATCTTTTAATATTAAATAAAAGAACATTACCTAAAAAACAATGATACATCAATTGCTCTGCATTAATGGGGAACTATTAAAAACATTGGGAAGCCCTTAATTTGTTATTTATGTTTAGATGAAAGAAAAAGATAGAAAAGCAATATAATACAAGAGGATCAAGAATCCTCCTAAAATAGAAACAAAAACAACGGAAGAAAAGAAAATAATAACCCCACCCATTTGTTTATGGGATGAAGAAACACAATTGGAAACCATCTAATAGGGATACTTAGTAATTGGAATCTCTTTGTATGATTGGTTCCATTCATCCCTCTTCTTGAAATAATAGGGGAGGATTTTGACTCTAGATTCCTTGAAATTAGGAGTTTATATCTACAAATCCTACTTCCAATTCCATACTCATTCTCCAAACAGGACGATCTCCTCCTTGCTTATCCCCTTCGGAAATCCAGGATCTCATTTAAGGTGAAGTCTTTTGTTTGGACGGAAGTAAGTACTCAATTGGAGTGATACAGATGTTTTGTTGCAGAAATTTACACCTGCCAAAGTCTTGTCTACTAGTGTTTGTGTTGTGTCTCCTGATTCTGAGACTAGCACCCGCTTATCTTTTTGTAAAGAACCAATTCAATCCAAAAGTTTAAGCTGTTGGGTGAGGTTACATTAATGGTTTTTACATATCTCAACACACCCCCTCACACGAGAGTCCACTGGGCTTAAAGGGTGGACAATGCACAGGCCCACCTACCTGTGCGAACAAAGAAATTCCACTTGAAAGAAAGTGGGGGGCGACGAGGATCGAACCCGGGACATGAGGCTCTGATACCATGTAAAGAACCAATTCAACCCAAAAGATTAAGCTATTGGGTGATGTTACATTAATGGTTTTTATATATCTCATCACTTTTCTTCTGTCGTGCTACTATATATTTGTGGTTATGTAGACTCTTTGATATGTTTGAAGAATGTCGGATTTGTCCAGAGCTTGGATCACTTTCTCATGTAATTTTATAGGTTTTGGTAAGGGTATAAAGGTATAGACTCTTTGGCAATGTGCTATGTATGCCACCGTTTGGTGCTTATGATTGTATAGGAATGCCTGAATCTTCAAGGACAAAGCTTTAATGTTTTGTCTTCAATGTGATAAAGTAAATTTCTTAGCTACATTTTGGGTTTCAGCCAATGTCTTTTTCAGTGCGTTCTATTCATTGCTTAGAGAGGCTGGCGAGCTTTACTTAGTTGATCCACTTGTATTTTTTTCAACCTCGCTTTTTTCTGTTTCTGTTTTCTTATTTTATCCTCTCTCCTTGTTTTTCCCCACTACTTCATCCCTTACCACTATGAAGCTGTTTTTGCTTTTGTAATAAAAAAAATAGAAAAAAACAACAACATTGAAACGCATAATGAAGCTATGCCTATCTCGCAAAAAATGAGAAGCTCTACATTTGTGATTAAAATTCTTGAATTAAGCTGCAGCCAAATATACAACATACCAGGAAAAGATTACAAGCTCAAATCACTGTACTTTCCCATCTACTACTAAATCCTCGATACTGTAGAAGAGAGAAAGATGTGCAAGTTATGTGGGCAGATGGAATAATCTCCAGAAAGCCCAAACAACTTACTCGATGCATGCTATGCACTATGCAAATTTAAGGGGAAAGGGACTCATCATTCATTAGTGTTAATACTGAGTATCATCATCGATACAAAAGCCTTAACCTCAGTTGGCATTAGCATTACCAAATGAGTTAGTAAAAGCTTGGCATTAGCATGAAGGGAAGAGTTAGAAATAAGAAACTGAAAAAATAAAATAAAAAAATACTAGAATAATATCCTGATTCCTGAAGAATGTGCAGTCCAAATATGACATCGGGAAAAATACAAGAAAATTTGTACAATGTGCAGTCTTTATGTATGCTATGATTTGGTGAATTTGGTTATAGCTTAAGAATCATATTCTAAGGATGTTTATTGGCTCAGTAGCTGATTTGGCATGAGATTAGGCAATTAGCTTCTGTTTGGTATGAGCACTTGGTCTTTCTAAGGAGGTTTCCGTAACAGTCTTGCAGAGGGATGGGGTAGCTTTGTTCCATTGATTTTTTCACTTTTTTGTGTGTTTTATTTTATCTTTTTCTATTTTGTAGGTTCCCTTGTCCTTCAAATCCCTTGTAATTTTCTTCCCTTCATCTTAATAAATTTATCCCTTTATTAAAACTTACCAAAACGGAAGAATGCCCATCAAAAAGGCCAAATAAGAAGTTTCTCGGTCATTAAGGTTCCAGAAAGAATCAAATTCGAAGAAAGATGATAACATTTGATACTACATGTAAGGTATTAAACTGGTAAAGGATTAGGCAATTAACTTATGTTTGGTATGAGCACTTGGTCTTTCTAAGGAGGTTTCCGTAACAGTCTTGCAGAGGGATGGGGTAGCTTTTTTTCCATTGATTTTTTCACTTTTTTTGTGTGTTTTATTTTATCTTTTTATATTTTGTAGGTTCCCTTGTCCTTCAAATCCCTTGTAATTTTCTTCCCTTTATCTTAATAAATTTATCCCTTTATTAAAACTTACCAAAACGGAAGAATGCCCATCAAAAAGGCCAAATAAGAAGTTTCTCGGTCATTAAGGTTCCAGAAAGAATCAAATTCAAAGAAAGATGATAACACTTGATACTACATGTAAGGTAGTAAACTGGTAAAAGATACATGGGGGAGTGGGGAACCCTAGAGTATTTTATGTCTTTTGATAAACTGATATTATCTCTTCTAATAAGTTCTCACCATTTATGAAAATTCCATTTTTCTAATTCAGTGATATGGCAACATCAAGTTTCCGTTGTTTTACATTTTGATATCAAAGATCTCGTTTAAAGCAAGGGATTTATGCTCATTCTAAATTAATTTTGCTCTTAGCTTAGATGAAAATTCCAGTTTCCTAAATGGTATGGGAACATCAAGGTTCAGTTGTTTAACACTTTGACATGAAAGATCACATTTGGGAATGTGAGGGATTTATGCCTAATTTAAATAAAGCTATGTGAAAATGGAAATATGGAAATGTTCTGAGTTGTCAGTCCCACTCTCATATTGTTATTTCATTGAAATAATGAAATACTTGTTGTAAAGAATTATTTCAACCCAAAAGCTAAAGCAGTTAGGTGAAGGCTATATTAATGATTATATATTATATTTTTCTAACACATCATCTCATACAAGAGCTATTGGGCTTAAAGGCCGGATAATACACATGCCTATCTACTTGTACTAAGAAACTCCACAATATTTAATTATTTATTAATAGAATGATGCTATAAGAATCAAAGAATCTGATCATTTTCCCATTAATTTTTATTAAAATATTATGCACGGAGAAGTTTAATATGCATTTGGAACAAATTAATGATCTTCAGTTTTCTTTATTACAAGGTCGTAATGGCTAATGCTTTTATCAAAACTGCTTTCTTCAATCTTTGGTTTTTGCTTTGTTGGATTTTTCGTAGCTCTACGCCCATGGGTGAACAATCCTTTTGACATTGTTGATGATACATTTTCTCAGTGGAAGCAACCTATTGTACAACAGGCTTTATCTCAGGTTATATTTGAATTTTTTTTATAAACCCAACTGACTAGATGTTTTTCTTATGTTCTGTGTCTCATCTTCAAACTTTGTTCTCCTAATTGTGTGTCATATGGGCAGATTGTTGCTATGGCAACATCAACCACATATCGTTCACTTCTTCATGCCTGCGCTGGATATCTGTCTTCATACTCGCCATCTCATGTTAGTCACCTGGCTATATCTTAATTTTAAATTTAAATCTTATTATTTTGTCATCTATATTCTGTGGTCCTCTGCTTTATTTGCATGCTTTATAACTGTATCACATCTTCAGTCAACTGTATTCTTTTATTCTCAGTCCTTCTGATGGAGTAACAGTTTATTAGAGGTTGGATTAAGTTTGTATTAATAAAAGAAGAAATTCGTTAAAGTGAAGATAAGAAAATTACAACAAAGAAAATGATAAAACAAAAACAACAAAGCAAAAGAGAAAATATAATGAAGCAATGTTGCCGAATCCCTTTATGCATTTGTTGAGGAAACATCCTTAAATAGATCATTTGCTTTACATCACATTGTCAAAGAAAGTGAAAGAAAACGCCATTACAACAGCTACTAAGCTACTGAAATAAACCCCATATGTGCTAATACATTGAGGCCAATTGCCTGATCTTATCTCAAATCAGCTCGTGTTTCAATGAAATGTCTTTAAAATATGAGTATCACGCTCCAACCAAATGCACCATTAGTGGCATACATTACGTCAACATCAACGTCAACATCAACATCAACAACACCTTTATTTGAACTAGTTGGAGTCGGTGTAAGAGCATAGATTCCACATTGGTATAAAAATTTAACCTCTTTATACCTACTAAATTCACTAATGCTAGTCAAACAAAATTGTTTCGCGGATCTAGAGCACACTCAACATTTACCAAACTCGTTGAGCAATATATTCCCTAAAGTGACAGCAGCAGAACAATGTAAGGACTAAGGACACACATATACCACATATTAGAGGGAAGTACCTTATATGGCCCGTGAACATGAACATTTTTGTGTTTTTTTTTTCTCTTAAATTATTATTAAAGTCATTGGTCTTGGAAGAGCTTTGGTCTTCTGAGTGGGAACTGCCACTGTCCAAATGGTAGATTTGACCTTGGAAGAGCTTTGGTCTTCTGAGTGGGTTTATCAAGATGGAAAATAACTCTTCATCTTATGTGTTAGAAATTTGGAAAAGGATTTGTACAAATACACTCTAGAAGGGTCAAGAGAGATCAATTCCCCTATTTGAAGACACATGAATGGAGTCAATGAGTCCTGAATGATAGTATAAACAATTTAAATCTAACAATTCATATCCAGAATAATAAACATAATTACAAATTTTCTAAGTTCTAACATATCAGACATACTAAAATTACCACAAACTCTAAATAATGTGAAACGAGAAAAAAATAAATTAAAAAGCAGAGGGTTGTTGGGTTTTACTTAGTTTTAAGGACTTTAAGCTGGTTTAAGGTTGGTATGGGAGTTAGTGGGTTAAAGGCTTAAATTTGCATGGGTTAATGGTTTAAATGAAAAACTGCACATTAAAATAGGATGCACACCAAGAGCCACTCAATGAGCATGAAAATGGAGTGAAAAGGCTGAGAGAATGGGTTAGCAGGCTTACCACTTTGCTGAGAGACCATTGAGACTGATGCCAACAGAGAGTCATTGGGAACAGAAGCTTCGTATGCAGAGGTGCTGGAGAATAACTGTTTAGGAGGCAGTTTTTAAGGGTTTTGCACAAGAAAATCGATCCAAAGAGATAAAAGATCTGTTGATGTTGTCTCTCTTGGGGATTGCAATTGATGGATGATTTGGGATTTGAAGTTATGGAGTGTCTATGGAGATTAATAAGATCTGAATATGAGCACAGTATAGTATACCTTAATCCTCCTTTAAAAGTTTCTCATTTCTTAAATCACAAGTAGTATGTGAATGGGATTGAGTCATTTAAAGATTTGTCATAATATTTCTTTGCCTCTAAGTTTCAGTTTCGTGGATGAGAAATTGAAGGTTTTATTTATGAAGTAGCTATGAGTTGTAACAATTTTGTAAGGTGTGTAATAAAGAGTGCTAGTGTAAAATATAAACGAGATAGGTATATTTCCATATGTTATAATATCAACAATTTATAAAAGTAACTTGCTTTCCGAATTTGAGGTTCTGCATGAAATAATTTACTTACTTCTGTGTTATCAGCTGACTTGACCTTTACTTTTGTATAGGCTAGGGCCGCATGTGTGCTGATTGATCTGTGCTCTGGTGTGCTAGCACCATGGATGGCTCAGGTGATTGCAAAGGTATGCTAGAACCTGATATCATATTTTAGAGATACTTTCAGAGGTACCAGTTGTCTTTTTGTCCATCATTGTTATCATTATTTTTATCATCTTCATCATCATTATAACACCATCATGTTATGTATGTCCCCGTCATGCTTAAATTTCATGCATGTTATGCGTGGTGCTTGTTCATAATCAGTTCCTTATCTGTTACATTTTTCTGCTGAGACGATTTATTAAGTACACTGCTTGGGGGAAGACAGTACCAGAATTTAAAAGCTGTGGTCCCATAAGAACTTTTATGGCAATGTACATTATGCAATCTATGCTACTATTTGGTTTTGGTAGGACTGTAGGAGTGTAATGCTCATATTGTCAGAATGGTTTCTTTGGCTTAGCAGCTGATTTGTATAAGATCAGGTATTTGGGATAAAGTACATCGTCTATTTAAGGGTGTTTTCCTGAAAGGTTGGATAACTTTTCTCTGTTGATGTTTTCACTTTTTTTTTTTTTATTTGTTTTTCTTTTCTTTTTTTGTTAACGAGGATCCCATATTCTCAAAATTCCTTGTAACTTCATGCTCTTCTACCTAATGAATTAGTTTTTTACTTAAAAAATTTAAAAGTTTAAACTTACAGTTAGTGTACTTATTCTATTTTTTGTTCTTTTCATTACACATGTAAATATAAATTTTGCGTTAACAAGTGTTTGGATATGCAGTTACTTAAAATTATTTTATATCTAAATTAATTTAAAAGGTGGATTGACATGAATGGACTTTGGTCAAGACGTTGACTGTTGGTTAAATTTATTAAAAAAAATTGAAAGTAGGAAGTTACAATTAGAGGAATAGTTATTCTATTTTTTGTTCTTTCTCAAAACACAAATGTAAATATAAATTTTGCATTAACTAGTGGTTAGATATGTAGTTACTTAAAATTCTTTTATATCTAAATTAAAGTAAAAAGTGGATTGACATGAATGGACTGGGATTGAGACTTGACTGTGATTTAATATTGCTTGATTCCTCATCTATGGACCTCTTATGCATAGGTTGATCTTGCTCTGGAGCTTTTGGAGGATCTTCTAGGCATAATCCAGGTTTGTTTGCCATTCTTTATTATGTCTTGCATTTCATGGACACTGATCTTTATTTTCTGCTGAGCCTATTGAAACTCATTGCTTACTGACCATATGTAACCTATGGACATCGATCTCTGTGCATACTTATCTTGCATTATGATATTCAAACTTAAAGTGGGTAGTTAGCCCACCACCTCTTGCTCTGTGCATTTGTTGTTGAATGATTTAGGTTGCAATGCCAGAAAGTTGGGTCAATACTTACAATCATTTTCTTGTTCATTACTATTCTATTTTGCTGAGATTCATGTTATTGTTTCAATTTAAGACACGGGCATGTTTGTCAGGATGCTCACAATTCGCTTGTTTGTGCTCGTGCTGCCTTGAAGTATATTGTGCTAGCTCTATCTGGTCATATGGATGACATACTGGGAAAATATAAGGTACTTCACTTACTCCACTGGTTTCCTTTTGTCTTCAATGTGATGATGGTGCATTGTGCTCGAGATAAGAAACTGAAAGTTTCTGTTGAGATATATAAAAAACCATTAAAAAAGTCCTCACCCACTAGCTTAAGCTTTTGGGTGAATTGGTTCTTTACATGGTATCAGAGCCTCGTGTCCCGGGTTCGAACCTCGCCGCCCCCACTTTATTTCTAGTGGAATTTCTTTCTTCGCACAAGTAGGTGGGCCTGTGCATTGTCCACCCTTCAAGCCCAGTGGGCTCTCGTGTGAGGGGGCGTGTTGAGATATATAAAAAACCATTAAAAAAGCCCTTACCCACTAGCTCAAGCTTTTGGGTGAATTGGTTCTTTACAGTTTCAATGCCAAATTATTCCAAAACTTTAAGCTATTATTTGGAAGCCTTGGAATTGTCTTAAATCTCTTATCCGACCCCTTGTGCAAAGTCATTTGGGTTTTGAAGTGTCGACGGTATAAATGCCTATTCTACCTTTTGTTGAAATTCGAAGTTAATTATAGAAGAGAGAAGATGCAAGGATCAAACTCTACTACTTGCTGTGATGCTGTCAAAAAACAACTATCCTAAAAAGTTGAACTGTTTGGTGGAATCCTAGAAATACTTTTATATATTTAACTTAGCACCACCTCATGCATGGGTTTGAAGTGTGGTGAATGCACTTGCCCACTTTACCCCATGCTAATTTTTTTTTTCTTTATAAAGGATGGGGCCTACATGAATCAAACACTTGATGACTTGTTCATAGAAGATTTGATTCCCTGTTTTTTTTTTTTTTTTTTTAAATAAATGAGGCTTTGATACCATGTTAGTTACAGAGATTAATGCAAAAGGTTAAATTGTTAAGTTGAAGCCCAGTTATATATCTAATAGATTACTATGGGTGTAATATACGGTTCCCTTTTGGTATAATATGTTTTGTCATCTAAATTTGAAACAAATTGCAAATGTTTTTATTTGTATCTCACAAGATGGATGGCATGAAAGTGATTGCCTAGGAAAGGCTGATGGACAATTGCGTTCTTTTGATGATGTTACTTGACTACAAAAGTATTTTTCAATAATATATATTTGTTGAAGAGAGTATCTTAATATCTTCATCTTCACATGTCTGCTACTACCCAAGCACCCTGACATGGTATTTCCTGACTTCTCAGCTTGTGTAGTTAACTAAAAGGGCAACCTGGTGCTATAAAGCTCTCGCTATGTGCAGGGTCCAGGGTAGACCCAGCTTTTGTAGTTAACTATATCTAAAAAATTCTTTATGCCACGCATGGTGCAAAGAATTGAATTTTATGGAATATGAATAAGAATAAGAAGGAATTGATAAACTAGAATGGAAATCCTATCCGAATTCAAGTTTTGAAGGAAAAAATACAAAATAAAATAGCTTGTAAAATGAATGAGTGATTTGGCAGTTTGGTGTAGAAGATACAACATGGAATGTAACCCAAATTGATGTGAATGACGTGAATAATGCTAACGGGAAAAATGTAGAAAATTTACTTTTTCTTCCATATCTTTTACACACCTAAAGAAACAGTCATAAGTTATTTTTAACAATGTTATATCTTTCCCTGTAATTAATATGTTGTAGTTGTGGTCTTATGCTTTATGGAATTGGTATATTGATTTTGTTATTGTTCAAGATATCTAAAATTCCCAAATTAAATAGAAATTACTATTAAAGAATTGTATGTAATATTGTTAGAAAAACATTTGTTCTATTATAACTTGGAACAAAAGTTACACTCTGAAAATAAGCTCCAAGTTCAAGTATCCGAGAGAGTGAAAAACTGAAAATTGCATTGCTACAAGCCATCAACATTTTTTAATTCGTATCAATATATATTTTGAGAAAGGGGAATAGGGAGGAGACTGGGGAACTGGATCTGAAGGAGACCGGAAATATTTTTTTAATTATAGAAGGAGATAGTCTGTGTTGTTTTATAAATTGGATGAGGAAATATTAAGAAAAAATAAATTGAATATGTCATGAACCAGCTATCTCGAAAGTTTAAGGTATTAGTTAAAGACACATGAATGATTTTATATTACATCTCTAGGGCCGTTGGTGGTATTGCCAGTTGTATAGTTTGCTAGAAAGCTATAGATGGCAACAGACAGCAGTAGATGGCGGAGTGGAGGTTGCCAGAAAGACAACACAACAGAGATACAACTAATCATGGAAATAGAATTGAGATTTAGATTTTAGGGAATTTTGTATTGGAGTGGTGAAGGGACAAGTCATATAGGATGGTAATGTTCTAGTACTATATTAAAAGGGTTTAATGTTTTTCTTGGCAGTTAGACATATAGTTATTTCTTGCAGACAGAGGGGTGTGGGTGGGTCCCATTTATCTCTCTTTCTTCTCCTTACAGGGGCCCACCCACTCTCATGTGTTTACAGAAGATAACTTTATCTCCAAACATTAAACACATATTAAAATTAGAGGGATTTAGGTAGGAAAAGAAGAGAAGAGAGAATAATGACTGAATAAGCTGATTTATATTGATTTCACGTGATATAAAAGACAAAGCAATAACCATTATTTACAATAATGATAGACTCCTGATCTTAAGTAAATAAGAAAAGAAATCATGAAATATAAGGAAAACAAATCATAAGAGATCATCTAAGATATTCTAATCTATTCTAAGATATAATCTTGATATTATAAAATACTCAAAATCATATTTCTCAAAAATAGGTTATAGAATCCTAACCTCTTGGAGGAATGAGATTCCATAAGTTTGTGGAATGGAATTCATATTGGAATGTCAATCCATATTTTTTTCCTCCAACAAACGAAAGAATCCTCTCATTCCAGGAGTAAATGTGCCTGGCATTCCGTTCCTTCACACCAAACTATGTTACACATTTAAATTATTGAAGGGTAATAAGGTTGCAGGGGAATTATATCTGATACTTTGATGTATATTTCATCGTACGACTAAGATATATAAGGGGAGTTATAAAACCAATTTTGTTGACTCAAATCCTCTATAAGGGGATTATACATCGTGTAATTTTTTGTAAAATAACTTGATTTGTGTAAGGAGTATAAACATCTTATTGGTAAATAAAACTTGTCTTCTTATATTTCGTTTTCTCAATGTTGCATCCTTACAAAACCTAAAGGTGCCGGCTGACTTATATTTTCAGAATGTGGTTAAACAATTTGCAGCAGATGATTTTATTAAGCCCTTTATTTGTTAAGATGGTGATTTTAATTTTCTCAAACAAACAAAAAACAAGAGTCAAATAATGTTAATACTTTTTTATGTGCCTTTTCCAGGAAGTTAAACACAGAATTCTCTTTCTTGTTGAGATGCTGGAGCCTTTTCTTGATCCTGCCATTGCAATCTCGAAAAGCAAAATAGCTTTTGGGGATCTATCTTCTTCATTTCCAGAAAAGCAGGAACGCAACTGCATGATTGCTCTAAATATTGTTCGTACTGCGGTACGAAAGCCAGCTGTACTGCCTTCTTTAGAATCAGAATGGAGGCAGGGATCTGTTGCTCCTAGGTCATTGCTCTCTTGTATCTTAGCTAACGTATTCTGTTTTCAGTACCATTTTGCAGTTCATATTATATATTGTAGATCTTTCTCGTTCTAACAACTTGATAGAGAATGAATAATAATTTAGTTAAATTATTTAATGCCAAAATAAAATGCATTTAGCTCTCTATGTGGTTATTATAATTAATGTTTACTGATGACTGAAAATATGAAAACAAAATTTGCCAGTTACTTATCGAGTTTCTTTTGTTGTGTTGCACCTTTACTTTTTTCTGCAGTGTGCTTCTCTCAATATTGGAACCACACATGTTATTGCCACCTGATATTGACATTTGCAAGTCTGTTTTGAGACCAACTGAACCTGAAACTGCTTCTGTTTCACCACTTTCCTCTGGCATTAATGGCGGGGGTGCTTTTTCCAAGTCAAATAGTCAAGATGAATCTGACGGAAAAACAGACATTTCAGAGACAGCAGGAAAATCTGATTCTGTTGAAGATCGTAATCTACTTTTTGCCCCACCGGAACTGCAGAGTATTACATTGACAAACTTTTCTATTGCTTCTAATCAAAATTGCTCTGTTTCTAACATTGGAGATATGAGCTTGGAATCCAAACATGTGGTTGAGAAACATTCCACCAATCATTTTCCTACTAATGTTGTCTTAGATGCTGGTCTTGGTTTTGAATACTTCAACCTGCAGGCAGATTATTTTCAACTTTTAAACTACCATGATTGTGAGCTTCGTGCTTCTGAGTTTAGACGCTTGGCTTTAGATTTGCATTCTCAGAATGACACTACTATTGAAAGCCATGATGCTGCAATTGATGCTTTGCTGTTGGCAGCAGAATGTTACGTAAATCCTTATTTTATGTTGTCTATTGGAGCCTCTACAAAACTTACAGACCTTTTGAACATTAATGATTGTAAAATCGTGCAGTCTCATGATGTTGTGGAGGTAAAATTGGCTTCTGAAAGGAATAAGCCTAATTTAGAAACAATAGCACATATAGAAAGAAAGAGAGATAAACTTGTTTTTCACATACTGCTTGAGGCTGCAGAATTGGATAGGAAATATCATTCAAGAATATCTGCTGGGGAAGATAGTCCTTATTCTGTTGAAGGATTTGATGAACAGGTTATCAAGCTGTCTCCTCTTGATGTACAATACACAGATGCTCTGACCTTGGTTCGACAAAACCAAGCTCTGCTATGTAACTTTTTGATCCAACGTTTGCGGAGAGACCAAATCTCAATGCATGAAATTCTCCTGCAGAGTCTTGTGTATTTTTTGCACTCTGGCACCAAACTATATTGTCCTCCAGAACATGTGATTGATATCATTTTAAAATATTCTGAAGACTTGAACAGGATGCTGGCATCCTTTGATCATCAGCCGAAGGAGGGTAGTGTGCATTTGGCACAAGAAAGAACACATGGGGTAGAGCGACGATGGTTACTGCTACAAAGATTGGTAATTGCTTCTAGCAGTGGAGGTGAAGAAGAAAAATTTGGAACTAATATCCAAAATAATTACCTCTGTGGAAATTTAATTCCCTCTTCAGCATGGATGCACAGGATTTCTCATTTTTCTGGTTCTTTATACCCTTTGGTTCGATTTCTTGGTTGGATGGCTGTATCTCGTAATGCAAAACAATATATCAAGGACCGAGTTTTCCTTGCATCAGATCTGTCTCAGTTGACACATTTACTTTCCATTTTTGCTGATGATCTTGCTGTTGTTGATAATGTTGTCAATAAAAAGTATGAAGAGGTTAAATTTGAAGATTCACGGGTTGAATCTGGTTCTTCAGCTAAAAGAGAGCTTGAACGATGTAACCAATATAATGAGGAACGGTCTTTTTGTGCAATCTACCCTGAACTTTGGAAGTTCTTTCCTAATATGAAGAGGCAATTTGAAACTTTTGGAGAAGCCATTTTAGAGGCTGTTGGTCTGCAGCTGAGATCTGTTTCTTCTATTCTCGTGCCAGATGTTTTGTGTTGGTTTTCGGAGTTGTGTTCATGGCCATTTTCTTTTGCTTCTTCAATTGGTAGTGATAATTTGAAAGGGTATAATGCAAAGAATGCCAGAGCAATAATCCTTTTTATACTTGAAGCTATTATAGTTGAGCACATGGAAGCTATGGTTCCTGAGACACCTAAATTGGTGCAAGTGCTTGTGTCACTCTCAAGCTCTGCATACTGTGACGTGTCATTTCTTGATTCTGCATTGCGTTTGTTGAAGCCTATCATTTCTTATTCTTTGTCCAAGACTTCTCATGATGAAAGGTTATTGGTTGGTGATTCCTGTCTTAACTTCGAGGAATTATGCTTTAATGTTCTTTTCAATAAAATTAATCAGAAGAATGAGATCGTACATAGTTCTGAAAATAAAGGATACAATGTAGCACTGGCTATTTTTATTTTGGCTTCAATTTTTCCTAACTTATCTATTCGATATAGAAGGGACTTTTTGCAGTCTTTATTGAAATTGGCAAATTTTGCTGCTTTTGAGCCAACAACAACTTTCTATGATTATCTCAGTGCATTTCAATGTGTTATGGATAATTGCAAACTGCTATTAGTGAATGCTTTAACGGCATTTGGTGTTATTCCTCTTCAGCTGCCCCCCTTTCCTCGTGTAAATGGTGGTGGGCTTTCTGATGATAACTTAAAACCATATTCATGGTTTCTTCTCGATGTCTGTCACACATCATGTGAGAATGGTGTTCATGCAGTAGAAAGTAACAATTCTGCTGTTGATGTGGATCAGTGTCGTTTACCTTCTGATGATTTAGAAGGCTTTTGTAAAGACATAGAGGGTCTCATTTCTGATCTTAATCGAGCTATTGAGCGCTGTTGGAATCTTCATCAGCAGATAACCAGAAAACTGACAATAGCATCAGCAGAGTGCTTTGTCTTTTCAAAATGTTTGACATCCGTTTCTCAAATGTTTCATAAAGCTGAAGATGATGATCAAAATTCTTCGCCTGTTGAATCTTCTGACCTGTTCACACCTCATTGGAGAAATGGTCTTCAAGGCCTTTCTGAATTGGTCTTTATGCTCCAAGAAAGTAGTTGCTGGGAAGTTTCTTGTTTGATGCTTGATTGTCTACTTGGAGTACCCTATAGCTTTTGCCTGGATAATGTGATAGGCATGATATGTTCTGCAATAAAGAATGTTTCTTGCAGTGCACCTAAAATCACTTGGCGTTTGAAGAGTGATAAATGGTTGTCTTCTTTAATTGCCAGAGGCATCCATAACAGTCGAGAAAGTGAGGTTCCTCTGATAGACCTATTTTGTACATTGCTGGGCCATGCTGAACCTGAGCAACGTATTATAGCAGTTAAACATTTGGGAAAACTTCTTGGTCAGTGTTCGAATGGAGAAGGAGCAGTGATAAATTCTAAAATTTGCAGTGACTTCTTTACAAATGAGTTAGTTTTATCTGTTCCGGATTATTTTGTATCTCGTCTGGTTTCTAGTACTTGGGATGAGGTTGTTGTGCTGGCATCATCCGATACGTCATTACAAATAAGGATACATGCAATGGCACTTCTTTCAAATTACGCTCCATTTGCTGAGCGTAATCACTTACAATCTTTTCTTGTGGCAGCTGATAGCATTTGTTGTTTGCATAATGTACCACCATCGCATGATGGTCCTATCCTACAACTTTCATTAGCACTTATTGCTTATGCCTGCTTGTACTCACCAGCTGAAGATATTTCTTTGATTCCTCAAAATATATGGGAAAATATTGAAACTCTAGGGTCAACAAAACATGGTATAGATCTTTATCCTAGCCATACCTGTATCAAATGGGGATTTTATAAGTTTGGATTAAGTTATTCCTTCATTTAACTACAATTTTTTTTGTTTTCTATTGCTTTTCTAGATGGCAAGCTTGGAGACCTTGAAAAGAGGACTTGTCAAGTCCTGAGTAGATTGAGAGTTGAAGGAGATGAGGCCAAAGTGGTATCTTCTACTATCAGACTATTCATTCCTACCAATTTAGATAAAGCACATTACATCCTTTTCTTGTTCAGAGTATAATTTAGTAGTTAATGCTTTCTCTTATCTCATAATGAATTCCTAAATTATATGTAAGGCCTTGAAAGAAGTACTTTCTTCAAATCCATCAAAGCAGTATGACCCGGATTTTGCTAATACACGTGAATCTATTATCCAGGTAATATACATTAAAGCAATCCTGCCTTCTTTTCAGTAAAATCCAAATCTTGTTTGCATCAAAATTGGTCATTTTATTCATGCAACATGTGTAACCATACATGGTCCTGTTTCATGTCTGATACTAACTTCAGGTTACATATGATAGTGTTGATTTCGTCAAGTAGAAGGGGTAGGGTTCTGTTCAACAATGTTTTTAACAAGCAGAAAGAAGTAGCTCGTCCAAAATGGATTAGGTTTTAAGTGGGCTTTTGGGAGGGTTGTCCAAAATGTGCGGGTTGTCAAAAACGAGTGGGTCATTTTCATGTGGGATTGTGCGATTCCATTGTTTTTGCGATTTTACGCTGCGATTCGCAACAATCCCGTTCAATAGCGATTCTACAGGCAATTTTGTACAAGCACAAGTAGTAAGAGCAATTCCTTTTGGTCTGTATTCTTTTCGCTCTTCCACTAGGCTTGAAAGTTGTTTGTAAATGGTTTTTGACCAGTGTTGATTGTCCTACATTATCTTAGACCTTTCAGTGCCTGTTGAACATCTCTTATATGACACCACTGGTATGTACATCTCCAACCATGCTAGTGCCATATTCCTCTTTTTTTATCTCACAAGCTATAATAATTCGATGGTGGTAGTGGTTGTGGTGGAGGTGAGACGTCAATGCCCAATTTGTAATAAATTGGACATTTGGAGGAGCATTCCTAGTTGAAACGTGGCAAACCAGCATAAGCTAATTTTGCTCAAACTGAGTCACCATCATATTCCCCCAATGTGACCATCCCTATTGCAAACTATGTGGCCTTTCTTCACATTAAGGCATTGTCATAGTACTCTGTTGTCAAAAGGGCAACCAAGTCCCAAGTATTCGAGGTAACCATCTCATCAATCGTGGCCTACCTCCAACCAAAGATTGAAAGGGCCTCTTGAATAGTTTTAGGAAGATGAACAAAAGACAACGAAGACACAAAAGCATAATGTGATGGGGATAAATGGTGAATATTCAAGAAATTATAAAAAGGATGAGGATTTTGAGTGGACTGAATTTCTTTTCACATGGCTATAGAAGAACCACTAACAAACTCACCAAGGGCACGTAGGTCTGTAGCAGAAGTTGTTGGAGTATGACATAATCGACGAGGACCCTCCACTACCTCCTTAGTCATAGGAATGACCTGATTCTCATTGGAGTAGGACATGATTCCGGAGGACTCTCACAATTTCATCCAAGTCTTAATCTCTGAATTCAAGGGTCATCAACCAATTATCCTAAAAGATTAAGCTATCGGGGGAATGCACATGAACTGTTTTATATCTAACATGCCTTCTCACGCAAGATTTCTTTGGGCTTGAAGTATAGACAATGCAGAGTTCTTAAATTTAACGTTTTATTAGTAAAATGGGGGCTGACAAGAATCAAACTCTAGAATACATGGTCATAGAGGCTCTGTTATCATGTCATGTCAGGAACCAAATATATCAAAAGCTTCGGCTAGTAATGAATTGTTTTATTAAGATAAGTATCTTCCCCGTCTTAATACAATATCAAAGCTTCAAAACACTTAAATTTGAACCTTCCAGCATATGGCTACTTGGTTAGTTTGCATCATATAATCATCTCTTGAAACATGCCAGTTTTTACTTGTCAATCATTCTGTTTGGTCATAGTAGCCAACTTTTCTATGAACTTTATTATCTTGAGTTTTAGACACAGTTGATTTGCAACAGGTTCTTGGCAACTTAACAGCAGTTCACTCATACTTTGATGTATTCTCAAAGAAAATTGACCAAGATGATATGGTATGAGTGGTCACTAACTAAACTCATTTATTATTGTAAAACTTATCTGATTATTTACATATAATTGAGTATTTTCTAGGAGCTACAGGAGGCTGAGTTGGAACTTGACATTATACAGAAGGAACATGCATTACCAGGACGAATTGAGTATTCCAAAGATTGTAATCAGATTCAAAGTCTACCCTGTAAGAACTTTCTGCTCTAGCACATAAAGTTTCTTTAAACCAACACATAAGTTTTCGTATATCTTGTTTTTATTATCATGTAGCAACTTTTTCATTGTTTTAGGGTGCATTTGGATAAGCTTTTGAAAAAGCGCTTTTATGATATTTTCTGGTGATCTTTTTAGAAGCTGCTTTTTCTAACTTTATAAAAAGCACTAAAAACTGCTCTTTTCTAGTATTTTTGTTTTTTTTTAAATATCTAATTATTATAAAAATTTCAAATATATTTTTCAATTAAAAAAGCTTGTTTTTTTCTTTAAAGAAGCACAAACAAACTGACCCTAATGCTAATTTGATCCACCCCTCTTCAAGTTTGTGTATTTTACAAAGTTTGAACTTTACAGCCTCCAGAAAGGATGTTTCCCGGCTTCAGCAAATCAGAGAGTGCATTATTTCCCTGTAAGTGATTATAACTTTCTCTTTTTAAATATTGATAGACATCCACTAAGAAGCGAATGCTAATTGTAGAAATCCTGTAGATAAGACATGATCCGCTCCTTCTGACTTTTATCTTTAAGTGTGTCCTTCATGCATTGTTTGCTTCAGAGTATTTTAAGTCTGTAAGTATAAACCTTTCCGTACACCTCCTATGGATAGAGGTACCTCCTTGCTAAAGTTTACGGTTTTCTTAGATTGGCAGTAGCCAATATGACTAGGTAGCTCTCTTGTGCTATTTTATTTCTTATATATTTCTTCAGTTTACGAGGCCACCTTATTTTCAGTTTGGCTGCTTTCTTCTCTTTAGTGAAAATTTTGTTATCACCCCCGCCCCTTTCAACCAAAAGATGAAAAAAGAAAGGCATTGGGAAGTATCCTTATGATTTTTTCCCCTATTCATATATTTACACACTTTCACTTCTTTCAATTTTTTTTGTATTGGACTTGCAAAGCTTTCTTGTGACTATGTTTTTTTTTCTTCTTCCATCTTCCACCTTTTTTGAAATCTTGATAATGTATGCTGCTGATGTCTGTGGCTAAGTGTTTGAAAACTTGTTCTTCTTATGTTTCTATCAGAGAGAAGTCCAAACTTAAAGAAGATATTGTAGCCCGTAGGCAAAAGAAACTGCTTATGAGACATGCCCGTCAAAAATATTTGGAAGAAACAGCTTTACGGGAAGCAGAACTTCTGCAAGAACTTGATAGGTTTTAGCTCCATATTGAGGATTTTGCTGCTTGTGTTGTGTTGTTTTGATTGTTTTCACTGGAAGCTGAGCATTTCCCAATTATTCAATAGGGAGAGAGTGACTGAAACGGAGAAAGAGCTGGAGAGACAGAGATCACTGGAAATAGAGCGTGCTAAAACGAGGGAATTGCGTCACAGTCTTGATATGGAGAAGGAGAGGCAAACACAGGTAATCACACTTAAACTTAGAGGAATTTTTTATTGTTTATAGTTGCTTGGTTGTTGCATATGAGCTTGATTAGTTGAAGCGTGAACAATGCACATGCCAACCTACATTGTGTTGAAATTCAAATGGGACAAGTATCCAACTTTACATCACTTGGTCATAGAGGCTTTGATATTATGTATGAATCAACTATTCAAAAAACTTAAGCTCTTAGGTGAAGACACATGAATGACTTTATATTATATCTTTAATACCAACCATCATTCGATAACATCCGTTATCTGGTATTGGCTCCCTTTGTGCTGGTGGTAGAAACATGAAATTGGGATCCAATGTGCGTTGACTGGTCTGCTTCTTGTCATGCATGTTTCCTCCAAAATATTTAAAGTGTATCTTTTCAGATATAGAAATTCCATGAATAGACTGTACCACCACTATACCTATAAAATATCGAACCTTGACCGAGTCCTTGGTCTGAAGTTGCTTGAACAAATGCTGCTTGAATTGGTCAATGGTGACTCGATCATTATTAGTCATAACAATATCCTCCCATTGATAGTAGATTGATGCCATTTGAAAAGAGAGGAAAGATTTCCGAATTGCTTGATGAAATCCTGAGCATGATTGTATATATAAAACATGATTTACAATCTCTAAGTTCTGGAAACTAGGAAACCAGGAAAATATAAAAATCAAATCCTAATTATTAACAACAAATATACAAACCCTAAAAAAGAGATATTTTCCCTAAACAGGAGATAGTTCCCAACAATGCCAGTAGAAAATAAAACAATCAACTTCACGAGACATGCCACGGCTTGAAAAATAGTGCTCAAGAGGAAAATCAAAGCTTACGGGGACTACTTTAAGCCATATTGACAATTACAGAGTTTGAACACAAATGCAGACTCCTCCAGAGCAGTAAATCTAGGTGGTTTCTCTATATAAAATCCCTCTCGTAAATCACTAAGGAAGAAGCATTTGTTGATGTCAAGCTGTTAAAGAGATCAGTGTCAGATAGCAACCGCAGCAATAAATTGTACAAAGTTTGGTGTTGTATAGTATGATACACTTGTTGGTGCAGTCTCCCCATTGAGTAAATATTTTCCTCATAAGGTCAGCAATCATTATGGGTCCTGTTAGTTTCTGTAGGAGGGTGTGGCATTCTTGAAGTGACTTTTTTTTATGTCTTTGTATTCTATTATGCCTGCTATTTCTAGGAGGTTCTTTATGATATGTTTCTTTTTACTATTCCTTCTTTGATCAAAGAAAGTGGCATTAGGAAAAAAGTGCAGCATCTTTAAGTTGAGAATATAGTTGTATATTTTTTTCCTTCAAAGCTTTGAGAAACAGTTGTATGTTTTTCTGCTTCAGGGCTTTTGAGATAATAATAGCTCTTCATTTATATGCAGAGAGAACTTCAGCGTGAATTAGAGCAAGCAGAATCAGGACTTCGACCATCTCGGCGTGATTTTCCTTCCTCCACTCACAGTAGGTAAGCTGTTAAATTAATTACCTGTATGAGTCTTCCAAGAAAAAATACTCTTGCAATGAATGTTCTGGTTATGAATGAATCTCTGTTTGTGGGTTTCTCATCTTGTAGTCGATCTAGGGAGAGATTTCGTGAAAGAGAAAATGGAAGATCTGGTAATGAAGGGAGCACTAGAACTGGTAGTGGAAGCTTACAGCCTGAAATCCCTTCCACCAGTTCTTCAATAGCAGCCTCGCCAACTGTAGTTCTTTCCGGTTCCCGGACATTTTCAGGCCAGCTTCCTACTATCTTGCAGTCACGTGACCGACAGGATGATAGTGGCAGCATATATGAAGAAAATGTTGATGGAAGCAGGGATTCTGGGGATACTAGTAGCATTGGAGATCCAGAATTGGTGTCAGCATTAGATGGCCAGTCCAGTGGATTCGGGTCCCAAAGGCATGGTTCAAGGGGGAGCAAGTCAAGGCAACTTGGAGAGCGTAGAGACAGAGAAAATAGACGTGAAGGGAAGTGGGAAAGGAAACATTCTTAGCTAGTGAGCTGAGATCTTTGTGCACTAATTAGGTCATCTTCATGTGTGTATAATATATATCTTCAAGAGCAGTACCCGTATTGCCCCAACAAAACAAAACCTTTGGGAAGGATATTTGCATGTCCTTGTGTTTGGAAAATTCCATACAAAATCATGGGGAGCATGTCCTTGTAGATTCTTATGGATGGCTGAACTAGATGCTGGTTCATATTTTGGGCAACTGTCTCAGCTTCTGTACAATAGCGTGGATGGTTGTCAAGTAAATTCTTCCTATGGCTGTATAAAAGATTAAAAAGACAACCTTCAGCTATAATTGATGTAATTTCATTTTCTCTGAATCATTATATCTTTTCCTTTAACCAGTGTAATCTATTGAAAATTGATTCAGTGATTGTAAAAATGTTTACCGTATCATCAAATTTTTATTTTCATCTATTCAAAAAATTGATTACTAGAAATGAAAAATCTTGACCATTATAATTGTTTTAATTGACATGTTTTATAAATTAGATATTGGGGTATAATTAGTTCATAAATTACAAAAACAAAATAATAATAATAATAAAGGGATCTAACCAAGAAGACAAAAGGCCTAGCCAAGAAACCGAGTCTATATTTCAACCAATTAACCTCTTAGCAGTTATAAAGCTCATGCAAACAAAGTAAATCAATTTTTTTGTTTTTTCAAACTGAATAATTAGAAACCTAACCAGTTCGATTTGAGCATTCTCGAATTTATATTGGACGTAATTTTCCTAATATGATTTTTGTTGCATTCTTATGACTCAAATTCAAATATTTAGTTAAGGGAAATAAATTCTTTTATGACTTAAATTAATGGTGATTAGTGTAAATTAATATATTTATTTCTTATTTGTTATGGTCGATAATATTACAGCCAATTTCGGTTCCTATGACCTATATTAAGAGCCTAAATACTCGAGGGATAGTTAAGTCCCTCCCTTGATGCTTGGACTATATAGTTAATTGTCGCTCCTGATTGTACAAGAAATGTTTTGATACGGCTTGGCCCCATTGTTTTTCGTTTTGTTTATGGCTCGAAATGACTCGAGAACCATGTAGCGTAACTCGGTTATTTTGGTAATAAAATGGAAATATATCGGACTATTGCTATATTATTGTGTTACTATTTAATGCTTTTAATGGAATACTTGTTTCAATATGTTATTGGTATTCACCTTAATTTGAATGTAGCTAGTAAGGGTGTTGTTAGGCCCTGTGAATGAGTAACATACCTAGATTGCTTATGGTTGAATTTGACTCGAGCTATGTGTTCATTTGGTTAGGATAAGTGACGTACCCTTAAATTTTATATTCATTGTCGGATTCATTATAAGGGTTGATTCTCCCAAAATTATTTTCTCTCTCTTTTACTAATTCATTGACACGATTCAACATGGTGAAAACAAAAATGGCAATTACCACTATGGTAATCAGAAAACTATTTAATTATGTTAACAACGTTGGTCCATCACTAGATATAGTATGGGTTTTATTAATCTCCTTCCACGTAAGATTATCTTATCTTATGTGGTAAAGAGAAAATGAGTGGGTCCCACCATTACATGAAAAAAGGAAAAAAAAAAATAAAAAGGTGAGATGCAAAAATCGAAGTGAGAGAAAATGAGATAAGTTACCTCATGTGAAAGGAGAATAATATTTCCCATATAGTATTACTATGTCTTGGGGTCCTCGATTAATTTATGTAACTACTATAATAATTCTTTTTAGATTTTTCTTTTGTTATAAAAAAATGAAATCCTGTTTTATTTTGTTTAACTTATTTGCTTAACTGAAAACCTTATTCAACTGCTTGTTTTTCTTCTTATCGTATGCCTAGTTATTCATCTCCATAATAATTTACTTTTGCTTTTCTGAACCCAACATAAATAGGTATACTTGTTATTGACGTTAGATGTGATTGTTTGCATGTGAATATTGAAAACTCATAGTTCCTTAAATATGGAGGCAAAGTATATGATTAATAATGAAGTTAATTTGTGAGAGACTGCTTTTGAATTGTTGATGTTATGCTTTTAAGTTTTGTTGATTTTTCGAACATATATTTTACTTAGTTTATGATTGATTACTCTTTTTTCTTTTCTTTTTTTGTGACACTGTAAGAGAGAAGAATGCTTGTGCTTTTATACCTCACATTGGAAGTTTATAAAATTGTTATCATTTGTTGTTATTGTGCATAATGTTTTGTTATCGTGAGTAGATTACTTTCTTTTTCTTTTTCTTGAAAGATTGGATTAACATAATTTTAGTATTGAAAAGATAAATGACATCAATCTAGTTTTCTAAAAACAATTGACTTCAATTTAATCCTTCAATAATTAAAGAATAACATCAATTCAACCATTTAATTATAAAAAGCTGACATCAATTTAATTTCTCAATAATAATAAAAAATATCAATTTAGTATCTCACTTGTAATTTGTGCATAAAATTATGATACTAGTCTCACTTTCGATTAGCTTTTTTTAAAGTTAAAAGTTACTCATAAGCTAAAGCTAAAAAAAAAAGAGTTTAAAAAAAACCAAAAGTTATTTGGTAATCACATAAAAAGTTTAGCTTAAAAACACATATTTCAAGAAAATTATTTCTTTATCTTTATAACTCTTTATTTAAAAAAAAACACACAATTCAAGAAAAGCAGATAAGAGCTTAAAAAAAGTTCCTCCTAGGAGCTTTTAGTTTTCAATTTTTTTTTTTTCATTATACAAAAAGGAATTTTTCATTATAAGAGCTTTTCTTAAAGTAATTTCTAACTTAAAAAAGAGAGGATCCAACCACTAAATTGATTTCTCACTTTTTTGAGAACCAAATTGATGTGTTATGAACTAGTCCATGGTCCCACATAGTTCCATATTTCATTTATTAATGTAAGATAGAGACAGGTTATATTTACAAACTTTTTTGTTTACAAACTCTTATAAATTATACTATATTCTTCCGGGAGAATACAAACTTTTACGAACTACACTACGTTCTTCCGGGAGAAGATAGTGTAATTTATAAAAAAAAAATTAAAAAATTTTGTCCTCGTAAGATAAAGTAATAACTCCAACCTTTTACACGCATTAAATGCGCCCCATCACTTAAAATGATGATCCCCTTACCAAACAAGGCATTCTCAGGTGTGGCTCTTGTTACCGGGGCTTTCCACATACACTTTATTTTAAGCTCCACTATATAAAGCACCTAACACACATATGCAAAGAGTTGAACCTTTTATTATCAAAAAAAAAAAAAAAAGAGTTGAACCTTTAATATTTGAAACACTCACTCCAAGACCCATTTCCTCTCCTTGCTTACTAAACTCATTCTCCTTAAACAATAATAGATTAAATCTTTTTTTTTTTTTTTGGAAACAATAAAACAGTACCCGCTCTAAAATCACAATGGTTAAATGATACAAGTAGAATGACATTTGGCTATGCAGCTATTTCATGCGGATCATTCTCATCAGTAGTGAGTTTTAAATGGTAAAAGCAAGTTTTTGTATTTTCAAATGAATGACATTTAACAATAACAGCTATCAAACTCAAAAGGCTTTTCTGAATGAGGTCAATTTTAGAAAAGTTGATTAACTTAAGAGCTTTTTTATGTGCACATTGATTGTACAAAAGCCCCATTATCATGTAGCCACCAACATCACAAGGCTAATGAGTTGAAGAATTCTGAGTACAATGTGTGGCAACTTATGCTGTACATTTTTGTTTCTAAAGTATTGCAGCAAAGAAAAGCAAAAGGCACATTCATGAAAGTGATTGTACATACACTTTGCTTTGTTCTTTCACATAGAATGCCTAAAACCTCTTCTGAACTTCCTCCTGAAAGGCTTACATGCCTCAATACTAAGGTCAACAGCCGCTGCAAGTGCCATGAAGATGGCGGCATCCTCCACACATGTCACGTGTCGCATCGCCAGTTGTACTAATGGCTTGCCGCGCTTCCCTTCACCTTGAACTCTACAACTCATTACAAAACCTCCAACCATTGGACTCAGTGAACCAAAGTCTCCACTACTTTGTGGACTAGGTATAGGACTTGCTACACCAGTTGTTGTTCTCATATGTTTTTCAGTGTCTATGAAAAACTCACCACCCTTTTCTGCATTTATGTATATTTCAGACATGAGAACTTCACCTCCTTCCTGAGCCTCAGAAGGGAGGAGGAATCTGCAACAAATGGTGTCTCTAATGCCACGCTCGCGCCATGCTTCAAGCTTTCCCCATGGCTGCCAGCTCTCGGCTCTGCAAGCATCGGGACGAACGATTAACCAAGCTCCCGGGTTGGACCTGGCAACCCAATCACAACCTGAAGATGGAACAAAGGGAGTTGTTATGAAGGCTGCAGCTACAGCTGAGCCAGATAGGTCATGTATCTTCACCTTCCACCCCTTTCTCTCTCTCCTCTCAGTTTCTAAGTCAGAAATGTCAGTAGCACCTGACCAGTATGTGCTCAATGAGTCAACCTGGGAAACCCTGTCATTCCATAACTATCAAAAGTTTTATTAGCAACAAATTTTAGACAAAGTTGCACATTTTTATAGATATCATTATCATGTCAAACTGAGAAAGAAACAATGAAGAAAACAGTTTTTAAGCTTCCATTGGAGAAGGATACTCATTAACTACATCAGCCTACATTGACATTCTGGTATCCATGTTATGTGTGTTTTGTCCATGCTTCAGAATGCAAAGAAAAATATAGAACATTGTAAAATTTCATCATCACATAGTCAAGCACTGCAGAAAAGGTTTTCTTCTTATCAAAACGGAGGAAAACTTAGCTTCATACTAGAAAACTGACATCTATTTTTACTTTATAATGTACTGTCATGAGGCTACTGAATGAGATATTGTTTAGTAGCAAAATAAGGGAAACAGTGGAGTGTATCAAGAAACAGCATCAAGCTATCATTTGGATGGGAGTTTGAGTTTGTTTTAAGTATATATTTGGAAAAAGTGAATTCATGGGGTATTTACAAATTCTACAAGAATGCTGCAAACTTTTAAGTTTATTAAAAACTCTTGAAATGTTGTCATGAAGTAACGTTCTCTGTTACAAACAATTACAGAAATGAACAACTGCTGGTATAAGTGTACATGGAAAGAAGTAATTTTATTTTTTTATGAGACAAAAGTAAATTATTTCTTATAAAAAAAATTAATATCTAATAAATGAAGTGGCGATTTTATAGTAGAATTCTGTTAATTAATAAATGAACCAATTAGCAAAACCTTTAAAATAAAGCAAACTTAGTTTCAGACAAATATACCTCAAGCAACAGGGACTTGGAGGATTATGGTTCTCTGAAAACATGACATTGATTTTAATTTTATTACCTGAATGCAAGTTATTTGAGAACAATTAAGTCATGACTTCAAAAGAATTCTGGAAAGAGTCAACAAAAAAAAAAACCACTCCACTCCCAGTTAAATCCCATCTAGCGAGGGTAGGGGTGAGAGAAATCTTGTACGCAGTCTTACCCTTGCATATTTGCAAAGAGATTATTTTCCTGATTTGAACATGTGACTTTTTAGTCACAGATGAACAATTTTAGCACTGCTCCAGGCTCGCCTTCTTTTTGAAATAGATTGTATCTTTCAGTGAAAAAACTCAACATAATTGAAAATAAAATAGATTGCAAATTTCATATCACCTGTCCTTACTAAACTTGCAACTGAAGATTGGCTGCTTGATGGATCCTTGCAGCTGAACTATCTGAGGACACAATGTTGTTATATCTTCAAACTGGAATACATATCTAGGGTCAGGATCAAGTTTCACTTTTAAATGTAGCTCTGCACTTGGCTTACCATTCTCGTGTTTGTTCTTGCCAATACCTATCCAACCATTAAAAAGAATCAATGGCTTTCCTTCACCCCACTCAGGACCAACTTGCATTTTAAAAATCCCAATTTGCTGCCTTTTGATGCCAACTCCACAATGGGATCCTTTACTTCCTGAAAATACAGCAATCTCCAAACAAGCATGAGGATTATAGAAACAACCAGGAGCTAGCAATGCTTTTAAATCAGATTCCTCAAGGTAAAAGCTTGAAGCAATGTTCTGAGTATCAGGTATGACATCTGCAGAGGTTATCAAGGGGACTGATGACGTTTGAACAGGAAAACCTCGAAGTCGTATCTCACAAACACAAGGTGAAGTGAGTCTCTGAATTCCAGGTTTTCCGGTGCTCAGATCGATTCCTGTACATCTCAACCTCAGAGAGCCTATTGACAACCTAATGAAGGCCTGAGGATCCATACTTGTCACAATTGTTCCCCCATTGGATCTAAAGCAGAAAACTCAGATGCTCTGAAAAATAAGACAGAAATGATAATCAATTCAGGAATAAAGGGAAGATAAAGCATGCACTTGTTTGATTAGTATTAAAAAACAAATAACAGCTTTCTTAAGTTATAAATATCTGTCCTTATAATATAACATACCATTCCTAAGCAGACAAACATAAACACAACATTGTCAAGAAACTAAGAAACATTTATATTTGAAAATAATAAAATAAGGAAAAAGTACACACTGCCAACTAGCTTAGACTCTTGTTTAGTTCATGTAAACATAAAAATTAGAAAGCAGTTGTGACTTTAGAGTACTTTTAACACAATGAAGCATATATCATGGAAATGTGAAGACAAATAAAAGGGAACTATTTTATATAACACATATTGACCAGTGACCAGTCCACTGAAAGAGTGAACAGCTTTATGCTGCAGATATTGGAAACAAACCCATCAACATCAACATCACCAACACTTTTATCCCAAACTAGTTGGAGTCGGTGGCAGATGAACCCAAATGAAAAACACAACTATTGGGAACAAACCAACCGGAGGACAAAATTATTTCGGTCATAAAAATAAATCAAAAAAAATAATAGAAAACCATTATGTTTCAGAATGAATGAATATACTATGAAAAGCTTTTGTACAAGAATTATACTCAGTGTTCTCCAATCTCCAGCGGATGTGACTATGTGTTTATGATATTGAATAGAAAATACGTAAATGATTAATCACTTGTAACAAATAATCATCAACTTTGTTATCCTTTGTCACATGAAAGAGACACACTGTAATTAGTTCTAGAGATTCCATTTTATAATAGTTTAGGTTTGCTCATAGCACATACATAATAATAAAATCATTTTTAAGCTCTTTAACTTCTTCACAGTTTGCATTCAAAGAAAACTCTACAAGAAAACAAGAACCTTTTTAAGTGAATTACTTCCTGAAGTCATAAAGATGGAGTTGATTATAAGAAATGCATAGAAGTTTTCAAAGGACGCATTCAATAAATGCTAAATGTAAACTGCAACATAGGAATCCAACAGTTAAATTGTCACAACAAATGCCTTCTCCAGTAACAATAACAAGAATGGATTCAATCATACATGCCTTACATGTTTATCAGAAGAATAGAGAACAAAACCCAAAGATAAAGATAAAAAAAAAAGTATAAATATTGGTTGATGTGAAAAATGAACTACAGTGGCAAAAGCATTAGTATACACTGCTCAAAAATCTCTTCACTATATTACAGACAAACTATACAACAGAATTGCAAAAGCATGTGTTATCTATCTCTAAGAAAAATATTCCCGGGGATAAGCCAACAAAATAAAAAAAACATGGAAATGATAATGTAATTCTTTTCCATGCAAATGCCTACAGAAACTTTGCTTCAACTTAACCCATTTTTCAGTTTTAGTATAAACTGTATTTGTATTTAGCATTGCTTGGTCTGAAATATTCTACAACAGATGAAGATGTCTATGTTTACTTTTTAGGTTTTTCCCATTTTTTCCACCAAAGAAGCAAAATAAACCAAATGAGTACAACTTATTTCTTTTAAGATAATAAAAACCAACTCTATTAAATGCTTAAGTCTTTAGCTAGCACATGAATTGCTTCATATCTCCAAGGCTTCAGGTTTGAGGCTTGGAAAGCTCACTTTACCTTGTTTTGAAATTTAATTTGATTACAGAAAATGAAGATAACAAGAATCAAATTCTGGACCACTTGGTAATGAAGGTTGTGATTACATGTCTACAAAACAACTATCCTAAAAGTGTTGCTTGGTATTTTAGTATATGCAATACAAAGGTTAATGAAGGCTGAAGGCTGTATACCATTCACAAAATATAAAAAGGGCCGACCCAGTTCAAATACCCACTTCGTGAGTGTCTGGGGAAGGGAATACACTATGCAGTCTTTCCCCTGCTTTTTGCAGAGGAACTGATTCGAATCCACGACCTGACACACCACGGCAAGCAAGCTTACCGCTGAGCCCAGCCGGCCATTCTCACAAAATATAAAAAGTGGATAAAATTAAAAGGAAAAGATAAAATTTGCACTAAAGGCTTTGAATTGAAGATCACTGGCGGCAATTGTTTAATTTTCTGAGTAGCTCATTAAATATCAGAATTTTAAGAGAGAGAAAATTTCCAGAATTTGACATTTGTAAAAGTGTGTTTTTGCTTCATGCCAAACGTGATCATGGAATATATTAATTCAAATTCTTTATTCAAATGGCAGTTGAAGTGATTATATTGAAAGGACCTATTTGAACAAGCTTGGTACTCATCAACTTTGCTTTTTGATTCTTGAAAAATCCAATCACATGTTTATATGTAAATATTTTTCAGTTGAAGAACAAAATAACAAAGTCAACTAAACCATTTAGTTAGCTCATATTTGAAATAAATTTTAGAGATCTTTTACTTTAGACTAACCAAGTCCCAATCTAACTACGAATGATATTAAGATAATCATGACATTCATCTCTCTCTTCAACAAAATATAACTTGCATTTTCAGGGACCAATTGCACTTTCCAATGAGGAGATTGCTTACAAGTGCACCTATATATTAAGTGGAAAGCTATTAGTATAACCAACCTCAACAAATTCAAATACCATAAATCAATTTAAGAAAATCAAATAGCACAAATTCAAGCACTTGATAAATTTATGGAATGAAGTTAAACTCTTGCAGAAGCAGTCAATTTTGATGATCAGAGAGGCCCAAGTGAAAATCTGTCAACAATCCAACCTAGGATTGGTGTAGCTCATAATTGCTTTAGACAAAAGCAGCTAAACACAAGAACAACCATGGTGAAACATAATAACAAAACAAAAGTCAAAGTCAAACACAGATAAAAATGTAGCAACAAAATGCAAACCAAACTAAACTAGTTGGCATATAATGCACCAAACTCCCTCAACCTTTCACACAAAGGGCTCAAAAGCTAAATATATTGCCTCAACTTCACACATAAATTAAAAAGGAAAAAAAAAATTTTAAATGGGGAAAAAATAAAAATAAAAGAAACCCAGAAAAGAATGGGTTTTTAAGATGACACTGACAAAACCCAACAAAAAAATCTCACCTTTTGCAGTCTCTAAATTGGAAAACTTGAAATGGGTGATTGAAGAAGAAGGGGGTTTGGATTAATTATTGAACAAAGAAATGAAGAAATGAAGAAAAGAGGGAACAGCAAAAAGAACCCAATATGCAAGTTGTGGATTGTGCACGGATCACGAGAACAATTACCCAAAAATCACTGAAATGTTGGCGCAATCTCTCTTCTCTCTCTTTTTCTTACTTTCTTGGGACAATGAAATTTAAAGGGTATTACTCTTGTCTTTTTCCTTGCTGTGTTTCAGAGATTTAGAGAGAGGAGAGAGAGAGAGAGTGTTTTTCTAACATAATAAAATTAATTAATTAATTATACACTCGAAATAGACGGAGAAAATAAAGGAATCATATTTGCTTTTATATTATATCTATATTCATAAGTGATTATGTTTTATGACATTTTGACAAAGAAATTAATAAAGGAAAAGTATTTATTCTTTTAAATGACATAACTTATATCCTTTCACTCTCATAAAGAAGTGTGTCTCACACCTTTAATTTTTTTGTCAATTTTATCTTCCTTTATCTATCTATTTCTCTATAATTTTTCATCCTTTAAAATGATATACACTTTTCTCATTTAATAATGATCCAATAGTTTTACTTTTATGGGTCACTTTTTTTAATGATTAATGTAGCTAATTTATCTATATTAAATCCAAAATAACGTTAGTTTAAGGCACAAATTAAGATATTTATGTAATTATAATTTATTTTAGAATTATATAGTCTTTTTATTATAATTTTTTAATTTTTCAACCCAAAATGACATCATTTTGACAATAAATATAGGTAATTTATCTACACTCGCTTTAGAAATATCAAAGGCTAGTCTTATTCCTACATTTTACTTTCTGGTTTAAAGGGCAAGAATGTGATTTTTTTAATTTGTTATAAAAGATTCGTTAAGTAATTTTTGTTGTGAATATACATTTTTTTTGTAGGCATGAATATACATTTATTAAGTGATATAACAAATATCATTTTAAATAGTTGAAATTAAATTAATTTTTAAACTTAGGAAAAATGTTTACCCTTTTAAATGATATAACTTATATCATTTTAATCTCATAAAGAGGTGAGACTCATACCTTTATTTTTATTTTTGCACTCTCTTTTCTCATAATTTATCTCTTTTTCTCACTTAAAATATCACAATTTTATATTCTTTAAAATGACACATATTTTTTCCTTAAACTTATTACATGAGACAATTCTCTTAATATAATTTTCTTTTTTCCCAATAGTCGAACGGGACCTTTGATTATGGTGATCAATCGAACCCAAGTTTATAATTAATTTAAAGTGGGATTAATTTTTTTTAACAAAGGGATTGCTCATTTAAAATGAAATCTCTTATACCTAAACTTTTATTTGTCGGTAAATATTTATTGAATTTTAGTCCGTCTTAATCAATTTTAGATATTTATTTAATAACTCAAAAAAAAAAAAGACATAACAGCTCACTTAAAAAAAATTATAAAAATAAAGAAAAACAATGAAAACCAGCATGAAGTATGAACACAAAGGCTAGAAACATGGAATTTGGGCGAGTCTGACTTTATGGTACAAGGAATCATAAGTATAAAACATTATCTTAATTCAACATAGGTAATTGAAAATAATTAGTTGGAATTAAAAAAAAAAAAGAAGAAGAAGAAGAAGAAGAGAGAGATTGAGAATTGGAAGTCAAAAATAAAATAAACAAAGCAGAGAGTGAGTACGGTCGTGAATACAGCTGTAACCAAAATAGAGTGTAAGAAATGAAGTTAGGAATCGCTATCAGATACATGTGCCTGACTTCATCCTATGGTCATCATTTTCTTTTTTCTTTTTCTTTTTTTTAGTCCACTCACGCAAAGTTTTTTAATTAAAATATAAACCTTTGCAATGTTATTAACTAGTATTTAAATATATAACTAAGATAATATCACTAAGATACTAAGATGAATCTTTTGATTATAACATATATTAATGAAAATGATGTATATTTTGTCTGTATGAGTAGAAAATAATTTGTTTTGCAGTATGTAGATCTTAACACGATGAAAGTAAATTTTTAAAATTCAAATGCAATATCTCTTTTTGGGTTTGATTGTATTACAGTTGTTCATATAAATGTACCTGAACAGAATATGAGATTTCCATCATATACACCTATTGGTGGTGCAATAAGTGCCTCCTTTTGTTCAGCCCAATAAAGGAGAGAGTGTACCTACAAGTTAATAAGAGTGGTAAGTGTAATATTTCAAAGCAAGAGAGATCCATTTATTACTTTATGAACGAGGGTGAAGAAGAACATTTATATATGGCATCTATCCAAGAGTCACCAAGGGGTGTGTAGAGTTTCTCTGTTAGTCTGTACCAAAAAAACAAGAGTTTCTCTTTAGTGAATACGCGCAATTAGGGGGTAAATGGGCTGGGCTGTGCTTTGACCTTTATGACTTAAGTCTACGTAAAAATTTTTTAGCTTATCTGATTTACTGGCCTATTAAAGGCTTTATTTGTATGTCAAGCCCGACCTATTTTTAAAAATAAAAAAGCCTAACATGGCCTACAGGCCTCCCACTATAGATACTAAGCAAAGAAAATAATTGTACAGGGAAAAGAAAGTTTCATTCATACATGCACTAGTACTTCTCATAAAAAAATGACAAACAAGAAAAAGTTAACATAATACCCCAGACGATGAAGCCGAGAGTGAGAAGCGGCGGTGCACATAAAAATTAGGGTTGGTATTGGTACTTTGCCACATAAAATAAATATTATTATTTTATTTTATGTTAATAAATTAAATAGGTCAGCCTAAGACTTTAGGCCAGGCTTGACAAAGTTGGCCTATGGCATATTTATTAAAAAAGTTTTCTTATAAGTCTAAATCTACTCTACATTCTCTGAAAGGTCGGATTAGGTTAGACTCAATGTAGATCGGGCTGTAGGCTGGGTTGGGTCAGCCTAACCCATTTACACCCCTAGCCCCAATGCATAATGGTAGTATATTTAGAAAAGAAGTCCCTCGGCTCGGTGCTTCACTTGTTGGTATGTTGAGTTTATAAGATACGTTGATCCGGTCAAAGAGATTCTCCATGATGGACTCAAGATGCTTTGCTAGGTTATAGGTGTAGTTTGCATCTTGAACGAGTGAAATATTTTTTATGCTCCAAAATCATCTAATAATCCGGTGCTCCTTCTCACAACATTAATTTTTTCTTGTCCTTTTTATCCTTGTTATTTTTTCTCTTTTTCACTTTTACATTTCCATTCATACTAAGGAACCACCAAAAAAATAATGGTCCCGAACCACAATAAATAATCTCCTTTGGATGAGAAAGTCAAATGTTCATAGTCTCTCTTCAAGGTTTAAAGGTGGAGGTGTTAATACCTCGAGATATCAACTTTAAACTCTAACAATTAACATTAATAATGTACCTAACTAAACTAGAACTTTCGCAATGAGCATTAAAATATAACTAATATATCGTGTGGCTGGTGTGGTGGTCATCTATAAAGCACCGACACTTCAAAAATCCTGACGTGTCGTGTCCGACACTTTCCGACACTCTCGGACACTCCGACACTCCAACACACATTATAGAAATTCAAAAAAAAGTTTAAAGGTTACATTGTGTTGAGTTCTTAGTTCTAACTATTAAATTCGTTGGATTACGATTACTATTTTATTGAGTTTAATATAAATATTTGAGATATCTTATTTTTTTTGCAAAATTTATGAATATTATAAGTTTAGATTCACTTTTTTATTAAATTATTGAATATTAAATACAATATACACCACATAAATTAAAAATATTATTTAATATCAAAACGTGTCCTAACGTGTCGAAATCTAACATTTTTTAGAATTAACGTGTCGGAGTGTCGTGTCGTATCGTGTCACGTGTCCCGTGTCAGTGTCGGTGCTACATACGTGGTCATCATGCAAACAATTATTAGGAGAGTAAATGGAGACTGTTTAGCCGAGCTAGGTCTTTTACACAGACTATAGTTGGGGTTGCAATAAACCCCACGAAAAATATGTCGTTTGCAAACTTGTAAGAAGATGTCATCCGCTAATTGTTAATGTGTTTATAAAACAACCATAATCAAAAAGAGAAGATAAATGGGTAATTTAAGAATGAACCATACATGTGCTATTAAGTAACTACCCTTGTTAGTTGTAAGATACTTGTACACCTGATGTATTAACATCACAATATGGTCTTAAACGCAACATAATTAATAATTTAATCTGAAGTCACATATATAAATGATCGAATTACACTTCAGTAAAATGGAAAACTAACTTTTTCCTTTTCTTATGAATTGTCATACACTTTATTCGTCTCTTGTTTACTCAACATATATCATATCTTGAAGACTTGAGACTTTACTAATACCATAGTAATGGTAACCAATTGTTTGAGTGTGATTAAGTTATATTTTATTTCAGTTAAATAATTCTTATAATTATCTCTAATAATAATAATAATGATAATAATAATAATAAACATTATTTATATTAAACTTGTACAAGGAAAAGTAACTTAAGTATCCTTTATTAAATATGAAAAAAATAACATATTTAATTTTTCCATTTTATCCATTCTTTTATGATTATTTGCCCTTAAGTCCCTATCTTTTCGTACTTTTAATAAAAAAAAGAACGTATTTCTATAGTACCAGTTCATACAATCCTAACAAATCATTAATTTTTTGGAATATATTTTTTTTTTCAGTGATTAACTCTTTCTATTTTAATTTTATATTTTTTGTCTTTTTGTGTACTTTACTTCTTAAATTACACACTTTAATAAAGAAGAACTAAATTAAAGTCGAACTCTTTGGTTGAAAAACCAAAGTAAATCAAAAATTTATATGATTTACTCATGTGAAATTTCTATGTCTATTTTTCTCTTCACGTACATTAAATAGATAATGTCCAATTATTATTAATAAAAAAAAAGATAAACACCAAAATTTTACATGACAAAGTCATGTGAAGTTTTAATCTATTTTCACCTATATGAAGTTCAATTTTGACTTCGTGTCTCCAATTTTTCGGATTGTGATTGTCAACAGTAGACCTTCCACATCCAATCAAAATAAATTTAATTACATTGTCCAAAACATTGCAACCCTTCAAATACCTTTTTATTAGATCATGACTAGCTCATATCATTAAAAATAATAGCTTGGATATAGTAATCCACTTCATGAACCATTGTAACATTCATAATGCCTCTTTGTAAGCTCTCTTTTTTAGTTTTTTTCTCTTTATAAATAGAATTTAGGCTTTTTGAAAAATCAAAAACGGATCCAATCCAAACCAAATATAATTGGATTAGATTCGATCAAATTTTTAAAAAAATCAAAATTAAATGGATGATTAAATGATCAAAGCAAAAAGATTGGATCAGATGATTTTTGCTTCAAAATCAATCCAATTCAGAACGAACACCCCTACGAGGCATGTCATGTCATACATACAGATATCTTACCATGTCTCTTCAAAGAAAAAATTGCGGTATTCCTTTATATATAATAGTATATGGGGTTTGCATTTGTCATTTAATATGATCACAAAAAAATTTCTACACACACAACATTTTGTGGGGCCCGCATCTTTTGAAGCCAAACAAAAAAACTACGGCAGTCAAAACGAATCTCTATAACATAACACGATAACTTTTCCTATGGCATAATTTTTATAAAACCCATAGTATATATCGTATTTCTTGAGCAAATGTTTGATATTTATGCCATCTTGTTAAAGTGAAAATAGGAGGCATTGTTCTTATTTTTTGTTTGTTGTATTTTCTCTTTTTTTGGGCAAAACATTAGCCGCTTTTAAGAGAGGTCACATGCTCACAGTAGTTTGAGCATAGTATTGTATTGTGACGCCCCCAAAAATCTGAATGTACAAGTTCATCAAAATCGTGAAAACCAAGTGAGTAGAGAAGAATCACCCAGTTTATTTATTAAATTCTTTTCTTATTATAATTTGTTTTTGTTTGTCTTTTGGCATAAATGAAACCTTGTGCTATGGTCAAGTCTGTTTTGTGCAGACTAACCGAACAGGGGAGATCATGACCCAAGCCCTTCTTGCTCGAATGCATGATTGCAACTATCGCCAACTATATGACTTTTTCATAGATATTTTCAAGGTTTTGTGGGCATTTTTACCTTTTGAGGCCTAAGGTGTGCGAAATGAGAAGTTTTATGCGCGAAGGCCTCCGGTGCTAGGTTATTTTTTCCTGTCGTGTATTTGGTTACTTGGGTGTGACGAAATACTACGCTGGTCTGCACAAAACACACACGGTGTGCTCAAAATAGTTATTCATTGGGTGTGACGAAAAAATTGAAGAAAAATCGGGGTAAAAGAACTTTCTCTAGCTATAAAACCTCATTCCTTCCCCCTACTTTTCACTTTCACATACACACACCACACTTGGTTACTCACACACAAACATGGCTGAGATACCATTTATGACTATAATTGGCAGCAGTGGCGGACCCAGGAAATTTTTCTTATGTCTGTACACTCAGGGCGAGGGTTCGGGGGTGTCGTCCCCTAGTTTTTTTTTAAAGATCATAATCATAATCCAATTTTTGCTTCCATTTCAAAAGTGAAGCTTTGGTGAATCAACCAAAGTCTTAAGGAAATAATCGATAATGATAATTAAAAAATAAATAAACACCACAAAAAGATATTTGTAAAATATTGTATAATTGTAGGGGTTAATCAATCAAAAATCCACCTTTGTAGATGTCTATTTGATAAAAAAAGAAGACAATGGAACCAACCTAGGTTGCCCCTGCTTTAGTTATTTACATTATCATGGTCAGGAAAGAGATTAAGATTTCCCCTGCTTTAGTTATTTACATTTGCTGTATATGTTTCCTGAGCTTTACTATACTGCAGTATATCAATTTTACTGAAAATAGGTATGAAACCAACTATAATGAATTTAATAAATTGTTTTAATCATGAGAAATGAATAACAATTTGTGTTAGAATCGAGATACACATGGTATGAAGAACAATATACAAATTGTGATGAAACTTTCTTTTTGCCAACATAAGTTGTTTTACCAACACATATACTTCAGAATCATGAGAAATGAGCAACAAGTTGTTTTGCCAATGCATATATTTCCTCAACTTTATGTCTACAAGTGCAGACAATGGAACCAACCTAGGTTCGCCATTGATTAGCAATCCCACAGTGTATGTTGCCCGAGTAGGGCTTATGAGGCGAAGAACTTGTACATTCAGATTTTTGGGGCGTCAGTGTATTGTATTGTGAAGCTCCAAAAAATTTGAATGTACAAGTTCATCAAAATCGTGGAAACCGAGTGGGTAGAGAAGAATCACCCAGTTTATTTATTTAATTCTTTTCTTATTTTCATTTGTTTTTGTTTGTCTTTTGGCATAAATGAAACCTTGCGCTCGGGTCAAGTCTATTTTGTGCAGACCAACTGAATAAGGGAGATAATGACCCAAGCCCTTCTTACTCGAATGCATGATTGCAACTATCGCCAATTATATGACTTTTTCACAGATATTTTCAAGGTTTTCTGGGTAGTTTTACCTTTTGAGGCCTTAGGAATGGGAAATGTGAAGTTTTCTACCCGAGGGTTTTCGGTGTTTGGTTATCTTTTCCTGTCGTGTATTTGGTTACTTGATGTGATGAAATACTACGTTGATCTGCACAAAACACACACAATGTGCTCAAAAAATAATTGTCAATTTATTTTTTTGGGAATAGGTTGTATCTCATAAAAAATGGGTGATGAAACTTACTAAGATATAAAAAAAAAAATGGGTCACATTTACTCTTTGATATTATCTCATGCAAATAAGAGACACGTTTGGTTTTTGGGATTTATAATTTTGATGTTGCGTAAAAAAAAAAATCTATCTCTTACACATATAAATTTAAGGTGGATTCCATTTTTTTTTTCTCTTTATAATTTTGATGTTGCGTAAAAAAGAAACTTTATGAGATATAAAAAAAATGGGTCACATTTACTCATTGACATTGTCTCATGCAAATAAGACACACATTTGATTTTTGGGATTTATAATTTTGATGTTGCGTACAAAAAAACTATCTCTTACACATTTAAATTTAAGGTGAATTCCATTCTATTTTTTTCTCCCTATAATGAATCTCATCTTCAAAAATGAGTCTGTTAAAGATATTATTATTTTTTACGCATGAGAAAATTATTACCCTTAGGAAGAATTTTTTGAGATTCTCAAGAGAATGATAGTGATAATCCTATTGAATTTTTTTTTTTTGAAAAAAATCCTGATAATATTTTAATTTATCAAATAACTTTTTATAATATTCTCAAAAACTAACTTTCACACTATATTTTTTAAGAATCATGATTTCAGCTCAGGAAATTTTTTATCCGTGCAGTAGTTTTTACAGTAAATATATCCTTTAAAAGAAAAAAAATTAAAAAAGAAAAGGAAAGAAACTAACGGCCGAGGCTTATCTGAGCAATTCGACTGTGTCTCTCCTGGTCCTTCTATCTCTCTTCTCTCAGGTAATAGTACTACTACTGCTACACAATTTAGGTTTTTTCATTGTGGATTTAGGGTTTTCGATTACTCGAATTTGTTAATTCTTTTTTGTGTACCATTAACTCTTTCAGTGAGGTATTCTGTTTATTGTCGAATTTGTTGATTTTTAATTGTGGATTCCTGCTCTATTCTGTATTATGATGTTGTTTTCGTAGAGCTCATGTTCTGTTCAATCTTTTTATTTTTTTCAGGAAAAAAATAAAATTTTGATGCTGTTTTCAGGCATTTCAAAAGCACCCAAAATCAAAATCTAAACCAAATCAAAATGAATATCTTAAACCCCAATTTGCCACAACAAGTTTCATTCTCCAATTCTTTGTCAACTTCACAATGGCACTTTCTCCACAACAATAGCAACAATTTAAGCTCCCTCACACGCCCTTCAACTATGACCACTATTATCCGCATGGGTGGAGGGCCAAGAACATACCCAGGTGGTGTGTCCAAGTGGCAGTGGAAGCGTATGCAGGCCAAGAAGGCCAAGCAGCTTCTAAAGGCGCGCTTAATGCGCGAGAGGCATATATACGAGATGCGCAAGAGGGCTGAGCTGAAGGCTGCTGTTTCAGAGCTTGAGAGGCCATGGGAGGTGGTTGAGAAGGCCCCCAACTTGTTCTCTGTGAGTGCTGATGAACAGGTTAAGGTTCTTGCTGATAGGTTCCAAAGGCCTGGTGGGTTTGATCTTTGGAGCGAAAATGATGGGCCGCAGTTGTTTGAAACCCCGGATGAGTTGCCCTCTGCAAGGTTTTTTCCTAAAGGGGTTGTTCATAGTATCAAGCCTTACATGAAGGTTGGTGGTGATGGTGATGAGTGGATGAAGGGCCCTGTTGTGGAGGATGATTGGTCTGGTGATGCAGATAGAGGAGGGTTTTGTTCTGATTCGGATTCTGGGGTGGATGGCGTGAGCTTTGATAGTAGAAAGGGGAATGGAAGGAAGTTTTTGTCGAAGGGTGTTGGTCGGTCTAATGATGGAGAGCGTTCTTCTTCTTTGAATTATGACGGGAGGAAAGGATTTAATGTTGATGGAAAAATGAGGAAGAATGGTAATGGAAGCAAGTTTTTTTCGAAGGGTGTTGATGGGCCTGATGATGGAGAGCGTTCTTCTTCTTCTTTGGGTTCTGGGAGGAAAGGATTTAATGTTGATGGAAAAATGAGGAAGAATGGTAATGGAAGCAAGTTTTTTACAAAGGTTGTTGATGGGGCTGATGATGGAGAGCGTTCTTCTTCTTCTTCTTTGGGTTCTGGGAGGAATGGAGTGAGTTTTGATGGCAGATCGAGGAATAAGGGGAATGGAAGAAGGTATTTATCAAATAATGTTGATGGGTCTGATGATAGAAGATTGAGGAGCAAGGGTGATGGAAGAAGAGTTATGCCAAAAGATGTTGATGGGTCTAATGGTTTGTATTCGGGGAGAGTTGGTTCTGGCATGATCCACAGAGGGAGTAATTCCATTGCAGGCAGAAGAAGTGGGAAATATTCTAAAAGAACTTCAGGCAATGCTTCACGAAGAGTTAGAGAAGCAGATTCTGAAGTTTATGATATGGGTTTGGAAGAAGATGGGAGTTATGGTTTCCTGCAGGAAAGTGAGTAATCTAACTCTACACGTTGGTGAAACTGTGAACTCTTATTCAAGGCATTCTGGATTATTAATGAGTTTTGCTATTGGCAAAAGGTTTGCTTGAGGAAGATGACTGATGCTTTGTCTACAACATTGTATTGCCATTTTGGTAGGCCTTTTCTAGTCAGCTTAATCTCTCAGATCTGCATATGTAGCAAGTCAAAATTGGACTAAGCTTGTCAAATATCATATGATTTTGTGAAAGTATATTCTGTATATATTACATTTGTATCTTGAAAAGAAAACATTGAATTTCATTTTTATTTTTTGTGCTAAGTAAATACTAATTTATATGTGCTTGTTGCTTGCGATTAACAAAAGTCCATAGAAATTTTATTTTTGATGACAAGTAAGAAGCATATCATAAACATGGGATGCACTTCTCTGATGATCTCTGTTATAAATGCCGTGTTTAAAACCATACTGGTTTTAATTTAAAAAAGAAACAAAAATGGTAACTCAATTTGTAAAATAAATTTTGTCCTGGATAGATGAAGAGGTTTGTAGACCGAATGAAGAGGGAGGATATTCTTATTACCAAAATTTTCTACTACCAAAATTTTCTATTACCAACTTAGTACCTATCTAATCATCATTGGATCAAAGAGAGAGAATGCTAAAAAGTTTTTGAAAAAGGAGAAAATGTTGATCCAATGGTGATTAGATAGGTAGTAAGTTGGTAGTAGAAAATTTTGGTAGTAAGAATATCCCTCAATACTGAAAAAATGGTAACACGTATGATTGTAAAAGGTTGCAAGGAAAAAATAAGTTATAAGTTGTCTCATGTCCAAATAAAATTGTGGATGAACACTTTGAACTTTGAATGTATAAAAGTTACTACATGTACGTCCTATTTCCACACTGGAATCAGAAACTTCTATTTACTGAAAAGTGACAACGTTTTCTGTCAAATTTACTGAACTGTTATCTCAACTTAAGCTATTCATAAAGAAGAAAATAGTAAGAAAGCAAGCTAAATAATTAAGGATAATGGCTTTCTTATGTGTACATGAGCCACACACATTTGCACAAAAGATAATAATGACGAATGTACAAAAAGTAGTCCTAGCAAACCTCCAACCGAAACTCAGTATATTCCTAATACCAAACATTATTCATCCCAGAATTCAACCTTCATGACCATGCATAATTACATATTTAATATATTGGCCATTGTATCACTTCCATCTTTTCCAACCATGCCCAAACCTGCCATGCTTCCAACGCTTGCCAAATTTTCCATGCTTAAACTTTCCATGACCAAAGTAACCTCCATGTCCATAATGATGTCCATGATGATGTCCATGATGATGACCATGATGATGACCATAATGATGACCTCCATGTGCCAGATGGTGAGCTCCATATGCAACAGCTGCAGCAGCAGCACCCCCTGCTAACAATCCTCCAGCACCAGCCCCATGCCCTACATAACAATAAGACAGTTCCACAGTGCATATTGAAATTAAATCATAACCTTCCCAAATCCCAGAATTATTCTAAAGTATGAGAAGAAATTCACTCAGTAATACAAAGATGTAATATCAAGTGTGGCTTGAATGTAATCTATGCAAGAAAACAGTAGGAGAAACCAATAACAAAAACGTTCATCTAAATTTTGGCTAAACTGAAAATTTAATTTTTCATAGAATCCAACACTATCCGGGTAACGGGCTAATTGTAATTATGCAAAGGAAAGGCTATGTACAAGCATTGCCCTCATCCCACCCTCAATAGTTGGGGTTCAATGGGGAATGGATTTTATAGAATCCAACACTGTCAATTGATCCATGTAGCCTACACTACCTAGTGGGATAAATCTTTGTTGATGATGGTGGTGTTGACATGAGTAAAGCGGATTAAAAAAAAAATACACCCCATAAAACCCGAACTTGCAAGGGTATGGTTGAGAGAAATCCTTATATACAGCCTTACTCTTACAATTTTGCAAAGAAATTGCATCATGGATTCAATACCGTGACATTTCAATAACACTGGAGCAGATTTACCAATGCCCTCTTATTTTTTGGAAATATTCCAATCGGTTCATTGCTTCGCAACTAATTCGATTCGGGGCGGGTTCAGGATTAAGGTTTTAAACCCCTCCCAAAGGTGGTACTAGGGAGATTCAAACATATACTCTCATCCCCACCTGCTTAACTCTCATGCGCCAACTGAGCTACCACCATTTGGTCAATGCCCTCTTACTTGAGTAAAGAGAATATTGGAAAGTAATAACTCATTTTCGAACAACAAACTAAATCATATCATAATCTTCATAACAAATTGGAATGGTTAAGTGTACCTGAAGAATATGGATGTGGAGCACCTGGATAGCCGCCATGTGGGGGAGGATAAGGGGGTTGATGATATCCTGAATGAGGATAACCAGAAGGTGGATACCCTCCTGGAGGTGGATATCCTGAAGGGTAATAACCAGAAGGTGGATATGCTCCTGGAGGTGGATATGCAGGTGGTGGATATGCTGTTGGAGGATAGCCTCCTAGAGGTGGATAACCTGATGCTGGGTATGATCCAGGTGGAGGAGGATAGGGTGGTGCTGATGGATAGCCTATTATATGTGAAAACAAACCTCTCTCACTAGATTCATCATCATGCTTGTCTCTTTTATTGCTCATTTTTATTCAACCTAAAATTTATCAACAACAGTATCAGCATCAACATCATTTTTATCCCAAATTAGTAGGTGATTCAACCTAAAATTCATCAATAACCCAAAAAAAAAGGAAAGAGATTCTTAATTCATAAAGTTCTATCCAAATAAGATAACATCGATTTTTAAACAATACATAATCAAATGGAATCTGCTCCCTGATTGTCTTGAAAATTTTCATTTATCTAATATAAACTGGTAAGGGTTAAGCAAGCATAATAAAAGAACTAATTGGGAACAAGGTTAATCACCACGTTCAGAATCAATCACAGTTTAACCAAGATGCAGCAGGGGAACAATTTGAGCAAACCCACTTTTCTTTTATCATGATCATGCTAAAGGGTAAGAGAGAATCAAAGGAAAACAAAGACCATGATTGGTGCAATCCAAAAACCATGAAAAACCCAGTTGATTATGATACCACAGATATTGAAATTTACCTAGAAAAGATGAAGAATTATAACATGTCAAACCAAATTGAAACCAGACATATTGCAACACACACAAGATTTGGTTGAAAACAATGGGAAAAAAGAAGATAGTATTAATAATTATTGCTTCATGCTTACTCAATTGGCAATTGTAAACACTTTCTCTGAAATGTTCCAAAGTTGATGAAAGCAAATGCTTGTTGCCAAAAAAAATAAAAGTAAAAAAATAAAAATTTGAAACTTTTTTATTTGGTACATAAAAAAATGAAACTTAACCTGCTCTTATACTTGTCGTTTCATTTATTTAAGAAAGCACGCGTAATTTTGACGCGTGTTCTTCTTATTCAAGACCACCATGAGCTCCACGAAATAACATGGAGTATGTACATTTTTTGTGTGTACAAAACATGGAATATTATAATATATGTTTTTGGTCCAATTGAAACTTAGATATTCTATTTTATTGATTATTCTATCTATATTTGTTTTTGCGTATTTTTACCCTATGTAGCACCGACACCGACACGGGACACATGACACGATACGACACGACACTCTGACACGTTAATTCTAAAAAATGTTAGATTTCGACACGCTAGGACACGTTATATATATTTTTAATTTATGTAGTGTACATTATATTTGATATTCAATAATTTCACAAAAAAATGAATCTAAACTTATAATATTCATAAATTTTACAAAAAAAAAATACAATATCACAAATTTTATATTAAACTCAATAAAATAGTAATCGTAATCTAACCAATCTAATAGTTGGAACTAAAAATTCAACACAACGCAACCTTTAAACTTTTTTTTGAATTTCTATAGCGCGTGTTGGAGAGGGGAGTGTCGTAAGATACACGACACGTCAAGAAGTGTCGGTGCTTCATAATTTTTACCTATTACTCATTAGATTAGAATCTTAATTAATATTTATTTTATTTTCTCCTTCTTAGATTTTAATCTAAGAATATTGGAGAGTGATAGATAAAAATAGATAAAAAAAAATAGTAGGTAATCTTTCAAAAAAAATAGCAGATAGAATAACCTATTTCATTTTATTGTTTGTTATTAAAACACGGAGAAGAATATTAAAACAAAAAACTCAGAGAAAGCTGCATCGGCACGCATGTTGGATACAATTAAATACCAAGATTTGACCAACCACTTTGGATGGATCAACGCAAATGTATAATATTAGTGTGGAGCAGTTCCTAAATCGCAATAAATATTGTGTATTGTTTGATCATTTTTTTTTTTTTTTTGACTTCTGTATTGTGAATATATCCAATCGTAAGTTTCAGATATATAATATAATTAATATTATATAAATCTAAATTCTAAGAAAAATTCAATAAGCAAAATACATATATGTAACTAAAATGCAAGCAAGCTATTTTCCTACTCATCAATTATTAAGATTAATATTAGAGTTTTATAAGAGTTATGTTGGTAATGTACAAAAAAAAATAAAAATGCAAGCAAGCTATTTTCCTACTCATCAATTATTAAGATTAATAATAGGGTTTTATAAGAGTTATGTTGTAGGAAAAGTGACTGTGTTATGTTATAGAGATTCGTTTTGCGTGCCGGAGTTTTTTTTTGCAGCGGGCCCCACAAAATATTGTGAGTGTAGGAAAATTTGTGTAGTCCTGTTAAATGATATATGATAAACCCTTAATATTATTATTATTATTATTATTATCACTATCAGCATTCATCAGTGACATAATTAATTTGGCATCTCTTTATTAGGGTAATCATTTGACTTATTTCTCATTTCTTATTCAATAATCTAAGGTCCTTCTTTCTTATCATTCTTGTTGGTAATATCATTTTGTTTTATCAAGCCTATCAATATTATCTTGTTCTTGTATGATTATAACTTTAGTTTTATCATTCCTATCAACTTTAAAATTCCAGAGGATCTAAAAAATAAAAATAAAACATAACAAAATATATAATTACATATGTAAATAAATAGATATGGCGTTTGACTAAAAGAAATATTATACGAGCAAAAATACCTTTCTTTCTCTGTTTGCTTGGGTCTCCTTCATCAATGTTGAAGCACTCATGGACATATCCATCCAAGATTCCCCATTAGGCTCATTGATCCATTAACCATCGAGATCTAAATATGATAAACAAATAGAATCATGTGTGTCTCCTTTCTCCTCCCTTATATTTTTTAAAGTAAAACATCAATTTAAGTAATGAATAAAATTAAATGATTACCAGGTTGCTTCCTACCTATGGTTGTAATGGCTAAACTATTTCCTTATTTTCTTTTCCATATTAATAATAATTTTTTAGATTTTTCTAATTTAAATCACAAATCAAATCTTTATTTCTTTTTATATTAAAAATTATAGATTTTGATTTAATTTTCGTATTGTATGATACATGATACGTATTGTATCATCCGAAACAAACCCCTTTCTGATATACGCCATGATACTTATCGTTGCGTTTGTGAATCATATCACATTATACAAATCGTATCATGTATCGTACATTACTGATAACTATGGTGTGGAGTTACATTCAGTGTTATCAAACTCGAATAAGTCATCAACTCAGTCGGGATACTGGGTCAATAGGTCTTTGATTCAACCAGTGGGTCACTAGTTCAATCGCATGAATTAATATGTGTAGTAAATAGAATAAGGGGTTTTCATTTCCTCCTTTAACATAACACAACAAACTTTCCTACACACACAACATTTGTGGGGCCCACACATTTTAAAACAAAAAAAAAGAAAAAAATATGGCACGCAAAACGAATCTCTATAACATTACACAATCACTTTTCCTACAACATAATAAACATAAAACCCATAGAATAAATGTAAAATTAGATGCATTTTAACTAATAGTTATAGTTGGTTAAGTGGTAAGTGCTATGAGTTATAACCCACACGGTCTAGGTTTGAATCTCATTAGTGATATTTTTCAAATATTTTGTCCAAAATTTCACAAAATTGATTTCTTATCGAGTCAAATGAATGATCGGTCAAATATTTAAATTGGACCGGTTAGGGGTTCGATTTATAACATTGGTTACATTCTAATTTGGGTTAGATTATTTTACTTACCATTTTTTCTGCCTACCACTTTAAAACATCATTAGATCAGAATTTTAATTATATATATATATATATATATATATATATATATATATATATATATATATATATATATATATATATGGGGAGGGATCTTTTAACTCCATAGTAAGTTACTCCAGTTTGGTTCTTGAGGTTCCATTCAATATAAAGGAGGGTTTTTTGAGACCAGAGCGGTTGAGAAAGCTGTGGTTGCTCTTTGCAATAATTACGAAAGTTTGGAGTTTCCTTATTTTTCTTCGTCTTCAGGTGCATCTGCTAGAACTACTCATTTTTTATATAAATATAATAGCTGCATGTTTTTCTTATTATAAATTGAATGAGGGAGATATTATAATAGCTACATGTTTTTTTTCCCGACAGTCAGTGGTTGCTCTTTGTTTATTTTTTTTCTATTTTTTTGTATTGGTAAAGCATTGTTATTTCTTGATTTTAGTGTGTTTGAATATTTGTTCTATTCAACATGAGCAGCGAACACCTTGCTTGAGATATTAAGATTGGACTTTTAAATTGTATTTAGTTGCAATAATGAAATAATATAGTCAATAAGGGACCTTAGCTGATGCTTTGCTTGAGACAATGTTGTGGGAAATTGTACCTAAACTTATAGCAAATGCACCATAGGTAAATAGATGTAACCAGTGGCAGCCTACATCACTTTTTGTATTCATCATGAATTAAATGAGTGTTCTTATTATAGATTGAATGATTTTGTTTTTTTGATTTTTTCCTTTACCTTTACAATAGGGATAGGTTATTGTATCTACTCCCTATTTGCCTACCTTTACCTACCCTTTCATCACCGTTGGATTACAATTTGATCTAACAGTTCATATTGAAAAAATATATAAAACCCTTTTACCTCTTTTCTCTCTCCTCCCCCTTCTCTCTTTCTACGCTATACCTAATTGAAATTTTTATGCCCTTCATTGCCAATGTCTGTCGCGCTTGTAGCTGTGAATTTTGGTTAAATTTCTGAATTTGTTAAATCATTTAGCTTGAAAAGCACCCTTGAATTTCATCTGACTTCCCCTGAATTTCAAAAAGCAACGGATGGTGGTAGCACATTCATGGATCGTCTAATATTGTTGATTAAATTTCATCGACTAATGGACATGCTCATGGATCGTGAGGTACGGTTCATCTGATTTGTCTATGCAAAATTCTTGAAAACATTTGCAGGAAAGGTAATAGCATTGCTCACCTCTCTTTTTTGTTTGGATTCTGGTTTTGCTTTGGATTTTTTTTAAAAAAAATTGCTTGAATTTTTTACAGAGAAACGTGCCACTTGAGTAGGTGTTTCAAATCTGAGGTGTGATTCAAGAAGGAAGGATACGTCTTCTTCGTCGCAGGGGAGGAGAGAATAGGGTGGAGTCTGACAGAGAGAGAAAAGAGTAGAAGGGTTTTATTTATATTTTCAATATGAACCGTTAGATCAAAATGTAATCCAACGGTGATGAGAGGGGTAGATAAAGGTAGGTAAATAGGGAGTAGGCACAATCACCTATCCCATATATATATATATATATATATATATATATATATATATATATATATATAGGGGTTTACATTTCTGCTGCTGCTATACGTACAACAATCAAATACTTGCCATATATATACTCTATGTAGCACCGATACTGACACGGGACACGTGACACGATACGACACGACACTCCGACACGTTAATTCTAAAAAATATTAGATTTCGACACGTTAGGACACGTTTTGATATTAAATAATATTTTTAATTTATGTGGTGTATATTATATTTAATATTCAATAATTTAATAAAAAAATGAATCTAAACTTATAATATTCATAAATTTTTGCAAAAAAACATAAGATATCACAAATATTTATATTAAACTCAATAAAATAGTAATCGTAATCCAACGAATCTAATGGTTGGAACTAAAAAATGAACGCAATGTAACCTTTAAACCTTTTTTTGAATTTCTATAACGTGTGTTAGAGTGTCGGGGAGTGTCGGAGTGTCCGAGAGTGTCGGGAAGTGTCGGACACGACACGTCGGGATTTTTGAAGTGTCGGTGCTTCATAGTATATACTTGAAAGCATTGAATGCAGGGAATCATAACCATACAAAGGATGAAAGCATTAAATGTGGAGAATCATAACCATACACCTGTCGTTGCTGTACGTAAAGCCATTGCAGAAATGATTTTACCATATATATATATATATATATATATATATATATATATATATATATATATATGCGAACAGATCCACTTACCACCAACAAAGTTTACAACTAATTTAATCACCGTTAATTTCCGTCAATCTAACGGTTATAATTTATTGAAAATTAATAACATTTATTGTGTCACATTTATTAATTTCTAATAAATTATAACTGTTAGATTGATGGAAATCAACGGTGATTAAATTTGTTGTAAGAGTCGTGAACTTCTTTGGTGGTAAGTATCTACTCCCCAATATATATATATATATATATATATATATATATATATATATATATATATATATATATATATATTCTTACACCGGTGTAAGAGTTAGAAGTCTTACACTCAATTTTGACCATTGATCCACTTGTATCCAATGGCTCATATTACTAAAAAATTAGAGTCCTCAGATATAAATGGGATCAATGATCAAGATTAAGAGTGTAACTTACACTGGTGTAAAATGATCCTGACCCATATATATATATATATATATATATATATATATATATATATATATATATATATATATATCCTTCATTACTATTAAGGAAATATCTTTTACACATCAGTTTTCCTTGTTACTCTGCTGGAGTACAACCATATATAGGGGTGTAAATGGGTTGGGCTGGGCCAAGCTTTGGCCTTCTTGGTCCAAGCCTATGTAAAAAAAATCCAGTCTATCTGGCATACTGGCCTATTAAAGGCTTTATTTGTAGGCCAAGCCCGGCCTATTTTAAAAAATAAGAAAGTCTGACATGCCCTACAGGTCTTGTAGGCCTCCCAATGTAGATACTAAGCAAAGAAAATAATTATATAGAGCAAATAAAGTTCAATTCATACATGCATTAATACTTCTCATAAGAAAAAAATGACAAACAAGAAAGAGTCAACATAATGCCCCAGACGAAGCCGAGAGTGAGAAGCGGCAGTGGACATAAAAAATAGGGTTGGTATTGGTACTTTGCCACATAAAATAAATATTATTTTATTTTAATAAATTAAATAGACCAGCCTACAAGGCTTTAGGCCAGGCTTGACAAAATTGACCGATTGCCTATTTGTTAAAAAGGCTTTCTTATAAGTCTAAGTCTAATCTACTTTCTCTAAAAGGTCGGGTTAGGGCAGACTCAATGTAAGCCGGGCTAGCCTGACCCATTTACACCCGTAGCCATATAGAACCAACGTGTTGTACACATTTCCCTAGATTCTGAGCCTATGCTTAAGACCCATATACGGTGAATCCCCCTTGTTGAACTTTTTATGTTTATACCTCTGTCTCTCTAGATCATTATTACATGGAAATATGACATCCGAAGAGAGAAATGGTCTTGGATCCTCTACATAACTAGTTTATTGTCAAACCCTATTTTTAGTGACAAGTATTAATTGAGCTAAAAAGTGCTTTGACAAATATTTTTTACATGATTGTTCTTGAATTGGAGTAGCAGTAAGATTGTTCCTTGTAACAAGTAGATATATCAAGAATTAAAAAAAAGAACAGATAAAATAATATTATTTTATAATTTAAAATTATTTAAATTAATTTTATTTTATTTGAAATAAATAATATGATAGTCACGTAGACCAACTTATAAAATTATAGGTTAGGTATTTAAAAGTACGTATAAGACCTAATTTTTTAAATACGCTTTTTTAGGGCTAGACCTATTCTACTTTACAACACATACTAAGCAAGTTAGGGGTAGCAATTAGGAGTGTCAAAATAGGTCAACACGATACGACACGACACGACACAAATACATGAGATACGAATACGAAACGATTTTTTTTCATGTCAAAATCTTCAACACGAACACGACGTGAATTTTTTGCGAGTTGACACAACATGACACGATACGAATGACACGCAAGCTAAGAGTCAAAACGGTAATTGACAAAAAAAGGTCGAAATCTAAAAAGTTTAAAAAATAATAATAAAACATATTTGAAAAAAATACGGGTTGACACAAATTTGACACAACATGACACAATTTTTTTACGGATCATTTTTTCCCAACACGAACACGACACGAATTTTATTATGGATCAACCGAACACAAATTTTTGTGTTGTGTAACGGTTCGACTTGTGTGTCATAACCTGTTTTAACATCCCTAGTAACAATTCGGGTTGATACGACATGACACTAATTTAACATAAACACAACACGAATTTGAAAATGAAACAAAATATTTGAAATGAACAAGACTCATCTACTTTACCTGTTAACACGACACAACATGAATAACACCTATGAACACTAAAAGAGGTGTTCTGTGTTTGAGTTGACACATAACACTACATAAATTTTTTTGTGTTATTTTTTTTGGCAACACAAGCACAACACAAATTTGAAATTAAATAATTTGAAATTAAATTCGCGTTAAACATAAGAGAAAATATTGGTAAGCATTGCTTTTCTACTGTGGTTGAACATACAAAAAACATGGATACAACACTAGTGGTGGATCATCGAGAGGCACGGCGATCACCTCCTTCAAATTTCTACAAGCCTTTAGGTTTGAGCACTATTTATGGTTTTTTTTATTATATAATAGGGATCTGGTGAGATATATAGTCTCACATTGGTTGGATGAATAACTAATGTGGAGTTTATAAGGTCTTAGGCACTCCCACCCTTTGAGCTAGCTTTTGGGGTGGTATATCCCAAGGTTCTTTACATGGTATCAGAGCCTCGCCGTCCCCCACTTTCTCTTGTGGACTTTCTTAGCACAGGTAGATTGAGCCTGTTGCATCATCCACTCTTCAAGCCCATTGGGCTCTCGTGTGAGGGGGCGTGTTGAAACTTATAGATACCTTTAAATATGAACATTATTTCTATTTTTTGGGGTCAGATAGTAGTAACTTAAAATAAGAATATACGTTACAGTTTCGCACCTGACGAAATTTTCTGGTTTCGTCATTACACAGCAAACACAATAAAATCCCAAGTGTCCTATTAAGATTTGAAGAGTCATGTGGGATGCACTGTGTCTGACATGAGTGTTCCACTCCATATATGTCTGACATGGACAAGGTTCCCCTCGTGCTTCATAGTTGAAGAATAATCATCAAGCTCGACAAATCACATCTGCTTCTGATACAACCTTCTATAGATTTTAGCACCTTCAAGTTCTGCATGAATCTCTCTCTCAGTCCTTATCCCCATGGGGTTGCTTAACAACCATCCTTCACTGTCACACAACATAGCAGGGTTCAAAGCATCTATGTGTTTGAGTGCATCAACTTCATCAAACTGATTTCTCATGTCAAGTGCCATTTCAAGCACATCAGACTGTACAAACACCTGTCATAACACAAACCACAAACGTGACTTTCAGCCAAAAGCACCAGAAATAACCACAAACATGACACTATTACTTCCCTGTCTTAAGAAGAATCTATGCAAAGAAACATTCACCCAACATCACAAAGTCGTAGTTTGACTTCTAAAACAGATTGAAGATATGCCACCAACTTACTAGTTATCTGGCAATTCAAACCTTATGTCCCCTGCCATTAGGCTCAGGTTTCTGCAGGATTTGTGTTCAAATCCCACAAGGACTTGTCATGACATTTTTTCCTTTCCATGGAGAGACTCCTCTCCTATCACCTCCCAAAATTTACAAAATTTAAATAAAAAATATTAAGATATTGGTACTTTCATAGAACCGGAGCAATGGTAAAACTGTTACTTCATGACTGAAAGATCATGGGTTCGAATCCAGAAAACAGTCTCTTTGCAATTATGCAAGGGTAAAGCTCCATATAAGGATTTCCTCCACCCCACACTCCTTAGTCGAGTTTAATGGGGAGTTATTTTTTGGTTTTTGGTACTTTCATAACGGCATCATAATCTATATCCAATACCAACACCTGTACATTACGACATATCTTAGTCACAATGACAAGTGGTTAATGGCAGTAGAAGACATTACTCTGACAATTTTTGCACGTATTATTAGTACATGCATTTAAGACATAGCAACCCTTGGATGTTTTTCAAGCATATTTCACAGAGATCTCTTGCAGATAAAATAACTATTTTATAAAGTATAGACCTTGATATGTGCATCAAAATAGATAGTTGGAAGAGATTAATTTAGTATTAGTTTGGTCTTGATTATCCGGTGATGCACATTTAAACCATGGACGATTAATATGATTGTGATAGGAACCCCACTAATGGTTTATCATAATTATTGCCACGGGGAATTATTTAGGAAGGATGACTCAGCTAATAAAAGGAATATTCTAGAGGTGAAGTTGTTGGAAGGCTCCAATTCTGTTAGAAGTGATGAGGTGGCAAGGTGAGAAGGTGAAGTGGATAAAAGGCAGCAGGGAAAGGAGGAGAGGCATCTTTGGGCATTTGAACCTTGGGCACCTTAGGATGATTTGGGAGAGCGCACACCCCTCGAATGTGCTGCACTTGGGCTGTTCATTGTTTTCCTTTTCTTATGCAATTTATAGCTATTTTCATTGTAGTAGTAGTTCTAGCTTCTGTATATCATTTCTGTCTCATTTTTTACTGTAATTGGTTTCTTCAATATATATATCAGAAAATCCATTTACTAGGTCAAAAGAGTGTTGTGTTCTGTTCTTTTAATCCTTACAGAATTTCAGTTCTTATCAGATTGGTATTAAGTTATTATGATTTATTACTAGGTACCACCTTTGTAAATTAGTTTACATGCAGCTGTTATGTCCTGTGACAGGTCCTGTAACACCCCAAATTCTAACAATTTATAATAGCATAAATAAATTCAATAATTTTTATAAATAACAGCGGAAGTTCAAAATAATCAAATTTGGGAAGTGTTACCGCCGCGCTTGTACTGTTGTCAAGCGCAAGGCTAACTTTATTACATTAAAACAAAACTAAAACTAAAGTTTAAATAAAGGAAATATGTATTATGCATTTATTTAAATCTCATAAACTAGCCAGAAAAGTCTGCTTTGTGATCCTCACTGCCCACAGCTAGCCCCATCCTTTACAATCCGCTTCACTGAAAATCTGCTCCCCCGCATCCCAGCAGGATCATTGCAGTCAAACAAACATAAAAGTCAGCAAAGCTGGTAATCCCAATCATAATACAATTAATGTAATTAATAACAAATTAAATCAAATATATATAATCAAATTTGATAAATCAATTCCACATTAATTAAATCAAATATCAATATAATATTTATCATATATATTCTTAATCATAATCACATCAAATTATCAGTTTCAACATATATTCATATCGAATCAAATATCACATATAATCTTTATTAAGTTTATTTAGTGGAGTAGTGGGAAGAGAACCATGGTAGACCCGGGAAACCCTGCGAGTCTACCCTGTGATTAGGATTAGGATTACACATACCAAATTTCACATAAAATATAACCTAAAAATACCTAGGGATTAGGATTACCTGGTCTCCGTTTTCGCTAACTTCTAAAGGGAAAATTTGGGGCAGAGAACTGATTGATAATCAGAAAAATATAAAAATTGAAAATAATTAAAATAAACTTTTTTTTTGGAGTGAGAAGAGAGAGAGTAGAGGAGAAATATTGAAGAGTGAATTGGTTTGGTTAGGCTAGGCCTCTATTTATAGTTGAAGTTTTGGGCTTATACATTACTGACTCCACGCTGACTCATCATATCTAAACAATTTATGTTTGTTGACTCATCAGATCTAAATAATTTATGTTTGTTGACTCATCTTATCTAAACAATTTATGTTTGTTGAATCATCATATCTAAACAATTTATGTTTGTTGACTCATCTTATCTAAACAATTTATGTTTGTTGAATCATCATATCTAAATAATTTATGTTTGTTGAATCATCATATCTAAACAATTTATGTTTGTTGACTCATCCTAATCCAATCAAACATTACCAATCAAATAATCAAACATTAAAGCATAATAATCACAATTTATCATCCATTATTATTATTACTAATTTATAATTTATTACTATTATTAATATATTGTATTATAAATTACTATTATTTTCCTCGGATATTACATTCTACCCTCCTTAAAAGAAGTTTCGTGAATTATTTCTTTTAAGGAGGGTAGAATGTAATATCCGAGGAAAATAATAGTAATTTATAATACAATATATTAATAATAGTAATAAATTATAAATTAGTAATAATAATAATGGATGATAAATTGTGATTATTATGCTTTAATGTTTGATTATTTGATTGGTAATGTTTGATTCGATTAGGATGAGTCAACAAACATAAATTGTTTAGATATGATGATTCAACAAACATAAATTATTTAGATATGATGATTCAACAAACATAAATTGTTTAGATAAGATGAGTCAACAAACATAAATTGTTTAGATATGATGATTCAACAAACATAAATTGTTTAGATAAGATGAGTCAACAAACATAAATTATTTAGATCTGATGAGTCAACAAACATAAATTGTTTAGATATGATGAGTCAGCGTGGAGTCAGTAATGTATAAGCCCAAAACTTCAACTATAAATAGAGGCCTAGCCTAACCAAACCAATTCACTCTTCAATATTTCTCCTCTACTCTCTCTCTCTCTCACTCCAAAAAAAAAGTTTATTTTATTTATTTTCAATTTTTTTATCAACTGATTCTCCGCCCCAAATTACTTTTTTCTTGTAGAAGTTAGCGAAAACGGAGACCAGGTAATCCTAATCCCTAAGTATTTTTAGATTATATTTTTAGGTGAAATTTGGTATGTGTAATCCTAATCTCTAGAGTCATATAGAATTTGCTATGATGTAACCCTAATCTCTAGAGTCATATAGAATCTGATATGATGTAATCCTAATCTCGAGTCATATAGAATTTGTTATGATGTAATCCTAATCTCTAGAGTCCTACAGAATTTGTTATGATGTAATCTTAATCCTTAGGTATTCGTACGTTGTCTCTTTAATATGAAATTTGAGTGTAATCCTAATTCTTAAAGAGTCATAGGTTATATGTAATTTTGGTAGGTGTAATCCTAATTCTTAAAGAGTCATGAGTTATATGTAATTTTGGTAGATGTAATCCTAATCCCTAGGTATTTTTAGGTTATATTTTATGTGAAATTTGGTATGTGTAATCCTAATCCCTAGGTATTTTTAGGTTATATTTTATGTGAAATTTGGTATGTGTAATCCTAATCCCTAGGTATTTTTAAATTATATTTTATGTGAAATTTGGTAGGTGTAATCCTAATCCCTATAGAGTCAAGGGTTAGCTTTATATGAATTTTTGATGTAATCTCGATGCTTAGGGCACTATAGTTATATTTCCTATTAAATTTATTAGATGTGAATATTTGAATTTTTCTTTGGAAACTCTTGATATGATGATTGAATTTGGGTTTTTCTATGATAGATGTTGAATATTAAAATTATGATATTATTGAAAGATTGAACTTGGAAATTATGATATTATCGAAAGGTTGAATTTAGAAATTACACTCTTGATTGAATTGATGTGAAATCATGAAAACTATTTGTGATAAGATTGAATTGATTGTGTGTGATTGTAATAAATAATAGTGGGAAGATAGCTTTGGGATGGTACCTCCCAAAGTGATGAACACAACCTTGGGCTTTATGCCTCCGATATATTTATACGATGTGAACAGAGAATATCCGTTCTTCTCAAAGTGGTATCTGGCAGGGTTTCCCGGGATACTAGTAGTAACTTTGGGAAGAGGTGTCTGGCAGAATATCCGGGACACTAGGAAGATGTGAATTGATCATGGCCAATGTGATTTGTTTGTGACTGGCAGGGTTTCCCGGGTCTACCATGGTTCTCTTCCCACTACTCCACTAAATAAACTTAATAAAGATTATGAATGAAATTTGATTCGATGTGAATATATGTTGAAGCTAATAATTTGATGTGATTATGATTAAGAATATATATGATAAATATTATATTGATATTTGATTTAATTAATGTGGAATTGATTTATCACAATTTAATTATATATATTTGATTTAATTTGTTATTAATTACATTAATTGTATTTTGATTGGGATTACCAGCTTTGCTGACTTTTGTGTTTGTTTGACTGCAATGATCCTGCTGGGATGCGGGGGAGCAGATTTTCAGTGAAACGGATTGTAAAGGATGGGGCTAGCTGTGGGCAGTGAGATCACAAAGCAGACTTTTCTGGCTAGTTTATGAGATTTAAATAAATGCATAATACATATTTCCTTTATTTAAACTTTAGTTTTAGTTTTGTTTTAATGTAATAAAGTTAGCCTTGCGCTTGACAAGCGCGGCGGTAACACTTCCCAAATTTGATTATTTTGAACTTCCGCTGTTATTTATAAAAATTATTGAATTTATTTATGCTATTATAAATTGTTAGAATTTGGGGTGTTACAGGTCCATTACCCACCTACAACTGGATCCAAACTACCCAACCTCACTAACTATGAATCCAATGAAGAAAATGAATAATGTAAATAGATGACAAAAAAGGGAGAATAACTATGCCATAAATCTCAAACAAAACTACAATGAAAATGATTAATTGAATTCCCATTGCATATCAACATTCCAGAGTCAGGACAAAGTTCCCAGCAGCAAAAAAGATGATAATGCAACCTTAATAGGAAGGTTGGGATACCGAAAGTCATATTACCCTTACCAAATGACAACTTTCAAATAGAAAGTTTTGCTATCTTTTTTTGCTCTTTCCTTACAATCCCTATATGTCAATGTAATATTATAACTAATCTCTAGCAAGCAGGAAGGAATGGACACTATTGGGTATAGAGGCATCTTTGAGTATTGTGTTGTAAACTGAGGCTACGCCAGTGTAAGGGAGAAATCCCTTGTAAGAGGATTACCTCTTGTATTCTTTCATTGTTAATTCAACAAACTTTCCATTCTTTTCTCTCATTTTCCTTTCCTTTCCTTATTCCACAGCATTTTACTGTAGTTTCTACCTATCAAGAATCCAGAGCTGTGTCAGTTATTCCATGTGTTATTACCAAAGTAAAGATAAAGAACAACGGAAAATCCTCAAGCACATTGCCTATACTGTCTTCAAACTGGAATGGTCAATTAGTATAACCATAAGTTGACTACTGTGCCGAATATTCTCTCATAGTTAACTTTCTCAAAACCTGATGATGTTCTTCTCCTTCATTCTTAGTTCCTTCAAAATTCATTAAAGGGTAAAACATCCATTTCAACAATTATAGAAATGCTCAGAACATCATATGCACCATCTTCATTCTTAATTTATTTTCTTGGAAGGAAAAGAGGAAGAGAGATAGGGTATGGAGCATAGCTCTCGTACATAAATACTAAAAATTTCTCATTCATACTGTTGAGATTTATAAAACCATTAATGTAGTCTCACCCAATAGCTTAAGCTTTTGGGTTGAATTGGTTCTTTGCATGGTATCAGCTTTCAAGTGGAATTTCTTTGTTCGCACAGGTAAATTGTCCACCCTTCAAGCCCAGTGGGCTCTCGTGTGAGGGGGTGTGTTGAGATTTATAAAACCATTAATGTAACCTACCCAATAGCAATTCACACACCAATTCAAATAAGATGGCGCAAGAAGGAAATCTAACAGGATACTATTCACCAAAGCACTAGATGAACACATACACGAGATTTTAGATCAATTAAAAATATAGTAAAGCATGCTGCAAAAATACCTGTCCCCCAGGCATTAAATTATCTACAATAGCACCAACCAAAGGCTTCTGCAGAACTCTTCTTTTATGATGTCTTTTCTTGAAATGTGGGTCCGGACACTGCATGTGTGGGGCAAAATCATTTAACCAGATTAAAAGGCCTTTTATCGGAAAATCCTTAAGTAACAACAACGTAATAACAAGCCTTTAGCTCAGTGACACCAATTCTTGTCTTGCGGTGCTTGGTGAGATACTAATGTGCTCCCTACTTCCCCTAGTGGGGATGCTTCAGGTCCCTCAGTGGGGCTAAAAAAAACCAGTCCCCATTAAACCTGACTAGCGAGCGTGGGGTGGAGGAAATCCTTGTACGCAGCCTTATCCTTGCATAATTACAAAGAGACTGTTTCCTGGATTCGAACCCATGACCTTTCACTCATGAAGGAACAGTTTTACCACTGTTCCGGTTCGCCCCCTTAGTGGGGCCTACTGCTAAAAAAAATAAACAATGCAGATGGCAGTTTACTGAAGGAAGATACTAATGTATATGTCTTAGAATTCCTAGTATAAGGAGATAAACTCACCAAAACAGAAACTAACAACAAGGGCCCAGGATATGATTCTACCAACTGCTTGAAAGAAATTGTGGCATTTGCAAACAAGAAATGTCTGCATTTTAGCATAACAACAGTCATTATTCCAGTGTTGATAAAAATAAGCACATATATGTTTTACTTCACCATTTAAGTAAAGTTTAGGTTAGTACATGTTATCGAGAGCCAGATCTTTTACCCATAACTCAGCACGCTTGACTATCTGCACATGGAAGTGTTGCATTATCATACAAGAAGATATCCCCCATATTTGAAGCTGAATGTGCCACAACAGCTAAGAAATCAAAATGAACTGGAAGGGAGCAATTATCAAGGGCATTTCAAACCAAAGGAGACAAAGAAAAAGGCTTCAATACCCTTTCCCGTATTTCCAATCCCAAATAATTTCTCACTTTAGGAGTTCTTTTAGCAAGCCACATAAGAAACCTGCCACTGCCTGACATTGTTTACAACAACAGATATGCTGGAACAAGTAAGTATACATAAATTTCCAGGTAGTGAAGTGAATATTTGATCCTGGTCCTAGAACTACTCCTTAATTGCATTATGATGCTAACAGAAATGAAGTAATACAAATAACTGGTGTATCAATTTCAACAAGATAGTTTGGTTCAATAAATTAGAAGGGTTCAAGTCCAACCTCAACAATATATTAAGCAAGAAAAGATTTTCTTCATTGTCAACTTTCATATACATGATCCAGACCAGTCCAAAACAGACACACTAACAGTTAACAATCAAGGGGAAAATGCATTAAAATAAATTATCATCTGAATTCAGGTTACCACATCCAATATCCACCATGAGTGGCAATGTTGGGTCCGCAAAGACCTGGTTCCAGTCAGGTACTTGTGCAGGAACCTACTAAGACAAAAGAATCACATTAGTGGAAAACAAAAGACTCCTTCAATGCATGGTAAGTGGATATATTGAGCCAAACACCTAAATCCATGCCACAGAAGCTATTTATGCCAGGTTTCTGTATCCGGTTTTCCTTTTTTATATATCATTCATTATATATATATATATATATATATATATATATATATATATAGGATTAATGTTTCTCGTGTAACATGAAATAAAATTATCTCCTCCAACCCAAAACAACGTCATTTTGAGATTGGAGAAGATTTTATCTCACGTTGCAGGAGAAACATTTATCTCTGATCACTGTAATCTGCAGAAACATTAAACCAATATATATTGTCCTTTTAAAGAACATAGAGTTATGTCATTTTAAATGAGAGAAAGACAAAAGCAATAGAAATCATGGGAGGGTAAAGCGGGTGTTTTTTTTAATTTAAATTTTAAATAAAAAATATTAGATGGTGTTTTTCTCTCACTTAAAATGACACAACTCTACGTCTCTTTAAAGGACAAATATTTTTCCCATAATTAATTATTAATTCCCAATAAATTATAACTGTTAGATGCACAAAAATTAATAGTTAAGATTTGGTGTAAGACGTATTATTCTTACGGCTGTGTAAGTTGATCCTATCCCACGTATATATATATATATATATATATATAGGGACACTTTTTCTGCAGAAAGCTGCTATATACAGCTAACACAAAAAAGTGGGCCACATTTCTTTTCTTTTATAAAAAAAAAAAAACAGGATAGGGAACCGTATCCTAGGATTCGAGTACGTATTCTGGCTTGTTGTATGTGCAGCGGATGCAGAAATGATTTTGTCTATATATATATATATATATATATATATATATATATATATATATATATATATATATAGGGTTTAGCGGATGTAAAGTGACTGCACCTAAGGATTGGTGCAGTCATATAAAACTACGTCGTTTTATAATGTAAAAGCATTAAATATGGGGAATAATAACCATACAAAGGTGGAAATAAATATAAAACATTAAATATGGGGAATCATAACCATACAAAGGTGGAAATAAATATAAAATTTTAAATTTGGGGAATCATAACCATACAAAGTTGGAAATAAATATAATATCTTTATTTTCTACAATTAATTTTAAATGCGAACTTCCTTTATCCCACCCAAAACGACGTAGTTTTTAGGTATATATATATACAAATCATTTTGCCATATATATATATATATATATATATATAAGTTAAAATATATTTTTGGTCCCTATATTAGCACTCATTTTCAATTTAGTCCCTGTAATTCAATGTGTAATAACTCTAATATAGGGACTAAATTTAAACCTTGTTTTTTTTCTTCAAGGACCAATTTAATTTAAAAATAATTGTTTGTCCAGAGACCAAAAATAATTGAAGGGCCGGCTTGGCTCAGTGGTAAGCATGCTTACCGTGATGTCCAAGGTCCCGGCTTCGACTGGGCCTCTCCGCAAAAGCGGGGGTAAGGCTTGACTCGTATGTCCTTCCTCAAACACTCACGAGTGGCTATTGAACGACCCTTTTTCTTTTTTGTATGTGTTGATGAAAATTAAGAACTGAGTAATAAAATGAATATGAATATATGCTAAAATAATGGAATGAGATAATTAGAATACAGAAAGGAGCATACAGAGAAAGAAGAGCTGAGTGGATTGACATGTTGCCTGATCCTGACATGACCCATGTCCTGAAATTTTTGGATATACAACATCATAACATTAAATAATAATAATAATAATAATAATAAAAGGAGGAAGAAAAAAAAAGGGTACCAAGTTGTAAGAGAGATTGAGGTCTTCATATTCCAATGCCACCAGCTGTGAGCTTCGAATATTGGGTTGTTCTTGTTGTTGTTGTTGGTGTTGGTCATCTTGTAGGGCTACTTGAGAAGAAGAAGAAGAAGAAGAAGAAGAAGGAACGTGGCAGTTGGAACGGAACGGGAATGAGAGAGAAGAAGGGGAAGAGGGAATGGTGAGAAAGGGTGCAAGACGTAACATCATTGAAGTACCATAGGAGTTGTGGCTTTGTAATTTCAGCAACAAAGTGGAAGAAGCCATTTATCGTTGCTCGTAAGCTCCCATTCACTTCAACTAGTTCTTTAAATTAAAACGGGTGAGACCTGCCCCGTTATTCCCAACCCGTGTGTTAAAATGGTTGGGTATCAGTCAAATAAATAAAGGATTCCATTTCTTATTTATATTAGAGGCTTCTACTACCAACTCACTGCCTACCTATCTAATCACCATTGAATCAAAGAGAGAATGTTAAAAAGTCTTTGAAAAAAGAAAAAATATTGATACAATGGTGATTAGATAGGTAGTGAGTTGATAGTAGAATTTTTTGGTAGTAATAATATTCTTCCTCTTTATATTAAGTACAAAATAATGTCGTTTTGAGATATGAAAATTAAGTTATTTTTGTAATTATAATTTATTTCAGGATTATAATAATCTTTTAAATTATTATTTTTTTTAATTTTTCAAGACAAAATGAAGTCGCTTTCACAGCTTCATTTTAGAAATATTAAAGTCATAAATAAAAAAATTGTTATTTTATCGTAGGAAAAACGTTTTTCATCTGAGATGAAATAATTTTATATTATTTTTTTAAAAAAAAAGATTGTTTTGATGTATAATTAATGATTTTTTTTACTTTGTCTCTTTTTTTTTCTCTCTCTTTTTATTTTAAGCAGATGAAAATATTTAAAACAATTAAACATATATCAAAATAATATTATTTTATTTAAAATGAGACAATTTTATCAATTTATTGAATGATTCGAGAATGCTTTTTTTATTTAAATATTATTATGTCATGAAAAAGTTTCAATTATTTATTTACAAATTAAAAATAGGATATTCTCACTATTAAATATTATGCAAAAAAAAAGTTTCATTATAATTATGATAAATATATAAATGGAATGACTGTAAACTCGATATTATACTCTGATAATATTAAAATAACATATAAAGAGGATTTATTTTCAAACAAATCTCACTGTAAATTCACAATATAATCTTATTAGTACATTATTCATTAAAATTTGAGAAAAGTAATTCATTTATCTATTTCTATTTTACTGTTGCCTTTATGATTGATGCCATGCGAATTAAACGTTTTTTCAAAAATAAATATTATTATCGGTCATTCAATAATATCAATTGTCATGATTTTTTAATAACAAAATGAAAAAGATAAAATATTTAAATTAATTACTTAACATTAATTTTATTTATTTTTTCAATCAGAAACATATTAGTATATTAGTTAGGGTCTAGTGTTTGTTATTTTATTTTTTGGTATGCTAGTATTTATTATTTTTATTTTTATTTTGGTAAGCTTGGTATTTATTATATTAAAGGAAAAGTGTTTATCCTTTTAAATGACACAACTTATATCCTTTTACTCTCACAAACGAGGTACACACACAATTCATTAATTAATTATTAATTCACAATTTATATTTTTTTTGTCAACTCTCTGTAACCATAACCTTTTATAAAAAAATATCTCTTCCTCTCTTTTTAAAATATTAAAAAACTTTATATCCTTTAAATGTATTTTGTCATTATCTCTAGTTTATAAAATTAGATATAAAAAATAGACGAAAAAAATGTAAAAATTTATCAAAATAATTGTAATTTAATTAAAAATAACTTAATTTTATGTGGAGAAATATTTTTTCATAATAATTTCAGACATTTTTTAAGGATTAAAAATTTACTCAAGACATTGATATTGGGTGTCGTGTTGGGAACTGAGAGTGAGAAGAGAAGGAGGAGAAAGGAGAAAGATGGCGGTGAGGCAAAGAGCAGTAACTGCGCTTCCGAATCTGATACGCAGTTTGCGGAAGCAGCCATTGAAGCCCAACAACCATGTCCATGCATTGCCCTCTCTTCGACGCGCTTTCTCTTTGTACGATCAGATCAACCTCATTGACCAAGTCCCTGATGAACAGCTTCGATTTCAAGGGTACCCCCTCTTTCTTTTTATTTTTTTCTTTTCATTCTCAAAAATGGGGTGCTTTAATTAATTTATTATTATTTTTAATTGTGGATTCAGGGTAGAAAGTTGAATGTGAAAATGGGTTTTTAGAATAATCTTTTGGATGATAACATCATGTTATAGCAATTTATTTGTTCCTTTCAGCCTTTTTTTGGATTTTTCTTCTCATTCTGCAAAATGGGGTGTTTTAAAATTTGTTTTTTTAGTTAGTTTTAATATGGGGTTCAAGGAAGAGAGTTGAATGTGAAATTGGGGTGCTTTAAGTTTTTTAAATTATGGGGATTCAAAGTAGAAAGTTGAATTTGAAATGGGTTTTCTAGATAAGTCTTGGATAACATCGTGTCATGGCAAATGTTTGATGCGGGGACTGAACATAGTTGCAATTTCTTTGTTTCTTACTGCCTTTTTTTGGATTTTTCTTTTCATTCTGCATATTTGCAATTTCTTTGTTTTCTTACTGTGTTGAGTTTTTAGTTCTTTTTTTGGATTTTATTCTTTAATATAAATATTTGTGATACCTTATGTTTCTTTGCAAAATTTATGAATATTATAGGTTTAGATTTATTTTTTTGTTAAATTATTGAATATTAAATATAATATACATTATATAAATTAAAAATATTATTTAATATCAAAACGTGTCCTAACGTGTCAATCTAACATTTTTTAGTTTTTATATGGATGCTACATAGGTTGAACATGAAGGAAGAGAGTTGAATGTGAATACTTTTAGCTAACATTGTATTATAGCAAGTAATTGCTGATAGGACTTGACATGGTTGTAAATTTCCTTTTTCTTTCCCCAATTTTTTAGGTATAATGATACAGGTTTTACTGTAAATGGGGTTGAACATGAAGGAAGCTTGCTTTGTGTTGGAAATTTGCTCTTGTCTTGGAAACCCAACAAGTTCTCAGAGATATCTGCTGATAGGTTTGTTTGTTCTATGTCCCTTGTTTCTCCTCCCTATCCTTTAGTAGTCTTGGTTTTCTTTTAATAAGCATTTTTGTATTATCATGTTCCTTAAGTGCATTAACTTTTCAAGTTTCTGTCACGAAGCTTGCGTAATTTTATCCTTTTTTTTGTACTTTTTTTGTCCTGCTTCTTCATATCTAAAGTTGAAGAAAGAAAGGAGCGGTAGACTGTGTGCTACCATGGTAATGCAAGTCCAAAGTTATGTGAATGAAAATTTGCCTTTGAAGCTTGAAGAAAAACAATTTTTTATTTTTGTAACTTACATTAACCCATAATAAGACTTTCTCGAGTATTTTCACACTTTCTTAACTTTCTATCTCAATTTAAACTGAAAAAAAAAAAAATGACTCTCCGTTAAATCCTGACTAGCGAGGATAAGGGTGAGGCAATTCTTGTACGTAGCCTTACCTTTACATATTTGCAAAGAGGCTGTTTCCCGGATTCAAACTCAATGTAAAATAAAGAAAAACAAAATATAACCCAAAATCAACTAATCTAGGAACTTAGGCAACTAGCACTTTCTTATTGTAACAAAGTCAATGTTGTGTATTCAGTGGATAGCTCCCAAAAGCCTTTGCTAGTTGATACACCTTAGAGGAAAATAATGTGAGCTTCACCTAGAACACCGTGGAGGGAGAGCCTTGGAGCAGCAGTAGCAAGGTTGCTCCTTGTGACTAGAAGGTCACAGGTTTGAGTTAGGGTAATAGCTTTTTTGCAAAAATGCAAGGGTAAGTATGCCTACAATCAACCCTCACCTCTATTTTGCAAAAATGCAAGGGTAAGTATGCCTACAATCGACCCTCACTTCTATCCTTGCAAGTCGGGGAGCCTTGTGTACCGGGATTTGCCTTTTTCTTCTCCCAGAACACCACTCCCAATCAAAGGAAGAACTGTGCAACACCTTTGCACGCAAGAAAACCACCAATATAGCAATCAGCCAAAAGATAGCAAATTATGTGGAACACAGATAAATGAGGCAGAAACCAACTTTCACATCTGAACAGAACCAAGCAAACACCTAGGAAAAAATTTGCAACCACATAGGTTAGCTTGAGAATTGACATGCAACTACCCAAACCAGAAATGAGCAAAGAGCTTGGCAGAGAAGCACTTAGCAACATGACATGCTCTCATGTTCAGGCATGTGAATAACTGGGCAGTAAAATGATGGTGGCATGCACATTCTCTGTGGTTCTTTATCTTCTCCTATTTACTTTGTTTTGGAGTATACCCCCTAATTTTACTTGCTTTTCTCTACAAAATTTCTTTTCCTAAAATAAATTTTTGTAGGACCTACTGTTTTCTTTAATCTTTGACTACTACATCCTATTTTCTTTAATCTTTGACTACTATTCCTTCGTGGAGAGTACTTATAATATGTTCATTATCCTTATTTATTTTGTATATCATTAGATTTGAGAATATGAGAAATGGATGATATCCTCTGCTAAATGGCAATGACTTATCTGACTAATTATCCCCTCTGATGAAAAGAATGTGAACATCATTATGATAGTTATGCGACAGGCAAGCAAACAGCAAGAAGTGAATGCATTATAACATTATAGTTCCATATCTGCTTGTATTAGAGGAATATTTATTATTTGTCTTGCATGACTATCTTATTTGTTGTCATTTTTTTTTCCTTGTTGCAGCTTATCACTCTTCCAAATTGTTCGTCCTATTCCAGGTTCGACCTTTAGTTTTGCCATTCTTTTTTTTTTCTTGACTTTCTGGTTTTCCCTTTTTTTATGCAATTCTATTTTTCCGCTTAGATTTCCTATTTGGGTAATTTTTAAGGATACTTCATAATGCGTGATTCTATAGATGAAAAATTACTGAATTCATGGTTTGGTTTTTAATTCAGCGGGCAAGTGGTTGCTATATTTAAGATTGGTGGTGTCTATACATGCACTTTTAGTTTCTAAGTGTTTAGATGGGACCGTAAAGCTGATAGGTATTCCACTGTCACAATTAATGCAAATTAATCGAAGTAATGGAATGATACGACACCAAGGGTGACTCAACAGCATTAGGGAATATTCTAGATAACAACACACATACCGTAAGGATACAATTCTGTTAGAAGGGAGGAATAATCATTGCTGAGGTGGCAAGGTGGTTATGGGAGTTTTTTTAAATAGAGCCAGAGGCATGTGGAGAAGGGTGTGGAAGATTTGGGACAGACTTGGGCTGGGAAACCAGAATTGGGAGAGATCTCTGGAGCCTCTTGAATTGCTCCAGAAACCTGTAATGTCCTTCTTGCATTTTTACCTTTTTGTATTTTTCTTAGCTTTCCACCATAACCTGTATTGTTGTTGCTGCATTTCCTGCCTTAATCAATACACACATTTCAGATTTTCTTCCATTTCTTATTTCTATATTATGGTTCCTATCATGGAATTTCACTTTCTCATGAATTTATATGATTCTCTTTCTACTATTCTCTCTCTTTGGATTTATTGTGCCTTTTAATCACTTTGAACTAATTACAAGAAACTGTTTGTTCTTGTTATAACTTATATTACTTAATGGATGCTATGATCACCTATCAAATTGCTTTTTCCCTATATAGTAGCTGACACTGAGAAGAATTATTTCTCAGAGATTTTGATTCTTGGCTGTGGAAGGAACATTCAACCTGTAGATCCTGAAATTAGACAGTTTATTCGGTCTGCTGGCATGAAGTTAGAAGCTCTTGACTCGGTATATATGAATGCTTTAATATATGAGATTTGTGCATTACTTTGTTAGTACTTATTATTATGTTTAATAAAGTAATCTAAAGTAAACAAGCAGATGGACCTTAGACACAAGTACACTGAGGAAATGGGAACTATTAACCTTGTTTGGAAGATTTTGAAAGCAAGGGACTAGAACAAGATGGAGGGTAACTGAGTTCCATCTTTCCTACCTTAAATCCCAAAAAATTTATAACCCTTTTTTCTTTTGGCTGCATCAGGAAAGAGAATTTATGGGATCACATTAAAAAGATAATACCATACAAACTTTGTCTGAAATTTGGTTTGAAAAGGTGATGTCAGATAGTGAGAGTTTTAAAGTACAAAATGGCTGATGAGAGAATTCAAGCATGATAACACAAGTGATTAGGAAAGTGTGTAATTTTGATCTACTATTAGTGTAAAAGTATTTTATATTATCATTCAATCATACGTTATCGAAGGGCCGGTATAAACTTATACAGCAGGATGGCTCAAAATGATGTATAACTTAATGCCATGGTGTGTTAGGCATGATAAGGGGTTGATGTATTAATATTACTTATAAGTCTCTCCCAAGCAATATATCATTTCAATATTTATATATTAAAATAAATTTTTTTAATATATTAATTTTTAAAATATTGAAGGATATTATTTTATTCCCTTCCCCAGACACTCACGAAATGGGTATTTGAACTGGGTTGGCCCTTTATTCAATCATACGTTATCACATCATTGAAAGAGTTTAGCTTTGCTAAAAACTATATGTTAAACTCTTCTAAAAAGTCTGATATTGAACTGTGGATCAATATTAAATCCTTTGAAACATATGTTTGCAACTGTGGTATTGTCCTGGGTAGGATAGGACTTTAAATGGAGAGAATCTTGTGGAATTTCCATTTTGCTTGAATCATTTAATGTTTAATGGTTATAGATAATTTTCAATGATGTTTAATTATTGAACAATGATTTTAATATATGTTAATAGTAGCCTAAAATTGATCTATAGCATAATTCTCATAAAATAATTCTAAATGGTATAAGGAACAAGCCAACCAAAATGATCACTACCAGTTTGACTGCTTCTCTTTGAATTTTGAATGTTTTCATGATTTATTTATTATTTACTAGAGAAATGCAGCATCAACTTACAACATACTGAATGAAGAAGGTCGTGTTGTGGCTGCTGCTCTTCTTCCATATGGAGTTTCTCCATGAAGCTTGGACCTACATTCTTAGTAGCCACCGCCACCACTTGCTCCAAATGTAGATTTATCTCAAGTCCTTGGCAAATGCTTTAGTTTTCCATGTAGTAAGCTTTGACATAGCAATAGTACGTTGTGAATTAAGATGGTTAATGGCAAATCTCAAATGTAATAAGAATAATTAAAATGTATACACTACAGCTCTTATAACTCCCAGCAAAACTGGCCTCTAGTTAGTGGCTGTCTGGTTTTAATGCTATGTCATTTTCTTAGGGGTGAAACTAAGGCTCTGTTTGATTTCTGTTTTGGAAAATAGTTTTTTAGTTTTCAGAACAAAAAAATTAAAAAACTCGTTTGGAAAGACCTATTTTGTAAAAAATATTTTGAAAACTATAATTGTTTTTTTGTTTTTAAAATCAAATTTATGTCTGAGTTGTTTTGTTTTTTGTTTTTATTTTTAACTTTCAAAAAGAAAAAATATAGAAAACAACTATTTCCATAACTATTTTACAAAACAATTTTAAGAACAAAAAAATCAGAACACAATCAAACAGACTCTAAAGCTCTATATTTCTTCTATTATTGGGTGTTGTTGCCCTATCCTGGTTTTTTGTTTTTCCTAGAATAATGGTTCTGAGGTGACTTGTTAAATAATTATGTTTGGAGGTCATATGGATAACTAACAATTAATAAATATTTGAGATTTAATTTACGTATCTAAATTTCCAATAATTTATAGGTGGATATTGTCATTTCCTGTTTGTTTAAGATTTTTTTAGCTTCTTTTCTAGGCAAGGCTAAAGTCTAGTTCATGAACATGCTGCCATTTTGGTTAATCTTGTATATAGTCAAGTAGATGAAGGTGAAAAAGTAAGGGGGCTAATCTTTTCTAATGTTAGATGAGAAAAGATGAAGGAGAATATTCTTACTACCAAAATTTTCTACTATTAATTTACTACCTATTTAATCACCATTAGATCAAAGAGAGAGAATGCTAAAAAGTTTTTGAAAAAAGAGAAAATATTGATCCAATAGTGATTTGATAGATAGTGAGTTGGTAGTAAAAATTTTGGGGGTTAATCTTTAATCATGTTAGATGAGAAAAGATTAATCTACTACACACACAAAGTAGAGGAGAGAGAAAAAATATAGAGTGAGCTCTACCTTTTATTTGTGTGTGTAGGAAAAAAATATTTTCTCATGAGAAAATATTAACCCAAAGTAAGGAGGGAGTTAATGTCTCTCGTATTGATTGATTCTAGTAGGGATGTGCAAAATAACCAAAAAAGTGGGTCGAACCATGAACCGAACCGAACCGCCCCATAAAATAACCGGTTTTTAAAATCCAGTTCATGAACCGAACCGGTTCATAAACTGAACCGGTTTTTAGAACCGGTTTAAGAACCGAACCAGTTTTTAGATAACCGAACCGTTTTCGAACCGAATCGAACCATTTTCAAACCGAACCAAATTAATTTTTATAACTTTATGTTATAAATTCTTAATTTTTTTCTTTTAATGGTCGACTGAACCGGTTTCGAACCACTTCCCCGGTTGCGAACACTTCCGATGTGGTAATGACTTTTTCCGAAAACATTTAGTTAAGGGAATTATCTTAACCGAACCATTTAAACCAATTCGGTTCGGTTTTTCAAAAAAACCGGTTCGGTTCGACCCATGCACATCCCTAGATTCTAGTATATTTTCATGGAAGGAGACCGAAAATAAATGGTGGGTATATTTTTGCATGTATCATGATTTGGAGGTTCTGATTAACCATGCATATAACTCAATTAGAAGGATTGTGCTTTTTTCTTATTGTTAACCACAACTAGTTAATGGTACTGCTTTGCTTCCCCAACAATGTGGTAATGACTTTTTAAAACATTTAGTTAATGATAAGCTATTCAAAAAAAGGAATTAAAATGGGTATAAATACATGTGGAAAGAGTTTATGAGACAAGTTTCGTTAGAAGCTAATAAATTTATATATTGGGCTAATCTAAAGTGCTTATTTGTATTATCAAAGCATGAATATTTTTTTCTTTTATTTTCTTAAAAATGTGAAGACTTTTTTTTGTTTAAATGTCAATGTGGCTTTTATACTTTAGAAGGGGTAATTTGAGTATAACAAAAAAAAAAAAAACGCAAATGGCCCTTTTTTATTTTTAAATTACCATTTTATTCAAACTTTAATATATGAAAAGCTTAACAATATATTAAAACAAATCATTACACGCAATTTTGTCACAATTGTACAACCCATTTTGGCATGTAAAAGATATCAAGGAGAAAAAAAAAATCGTTATAATTTAAAAAGTAAGGGTTGACATTAGTGCAAACTCAATTTATTCTAATTCGATCACTTCCGTTGTAAGTTATGTCTAGATTGATAACTGCTCAATAATTCTTTATTATTGGTTAAGCTTCGCAGGAGCTTGACAAATATTTACAATCTATTCAACCAAAGGACATATGACCAATTTATCATGATGGACTTGTGATTCTCATTTTGCACTGCCAGCACAAGCGAATGTCATTTTTTTTTTTTTTACCAAAAACTAATATTAAGATGTGACTTAGGAAAGAAATTAACTTTGTTGATCTGTAAGCTCGAGGAACACTAGTTTGGTCAGAAGAATTAGGTAATAAAACCAATCTAAGGCTGTAAAGTCTTGTCAGAAACTAAATTAAGAAAGATAAAAAATCATTTTAAATCAACAATAATGGTATATTTAGATAATATATTCCAACACATTAACATCAATAACTACCCAAACAGATAAGCAACCAATCTTCTTCTAATAGCATATTGCCAAAAATAACACTATTTTTCAATCAATAATATTAAACCAAATTTGGTGTTTATCATAACTGAAAGCTATAAACTAAAAAGTATAAATTTGCACAATGTATTGTTCACAATTGCACAACAGAGACGAGATCGATAAGAAACTTTATTTCAAAGTTCAACTCCATCAAACCCCATCATGAAGGCGTGGTTCTTTTGCTTTCTTCTTCTTAGCATGGTTATGTTCAATCAAGGCGTATTTGGTGGTGAAAATCCATATAAAGAAGCTCGTGAGAAAAATGTGCCACGTCCAACACCCCCGAATGTGCATATCCCAGCTAACCCTTACACCCGTGGCTGCTCCAAACAACTTAAATGTCGTGGTGGAGGTTGAAGACAGTGGCGGAGCTAGGTGTGGTATCGTCCGGCCTAAATTTTAATAAATTATATTTATTATATATAATTTGGTCTGAGTTAAAATTATAATTTAGCCCGGGTTAAAATTATATCTGTGGTAAGAGATTTGGATAAGTTGTATTGGGTTATGTGTTCAATTTCCACTTATATAAAAAAATATTATTAGTAAAATTAAAAAAATATTTAATAAAATTATAATTCTTCATGATATTGTCTGTTCAGGTGCTCTGTATTTAATATAATTTCAGGGAAAAATGTTTCTGCAGTTAATGCAGATAAGTTATTTACATTTATTTCCAAAACGACGTCGTTTTGATATTGAAATCTTAAAAGATTATAAATATAAAGATTATTATAATCCTGAAATAAATTAAAATTATAAAAATACCATAATTTCCGTCCCAAAATCACGTCGTATTAGGCTTACTGCAGTAATGGCAGAAAAAACGAACCCATAATCTAAATGGGAAGGGTTGTATTTACAAATTTTTTGTTTACAAACTACACTATGTACTTCCGAAAGTACACTAGGTTACATTATGTATTTCCGAGAGTATATAGTATAATTTGCAAAAATTTGTACAAAATTTTATAAACGGATCATTCTCAATTTTAAATATATTATGATATGAACTAACTAAAACTAAGAAAAATAAATACACATAATTTGTTGTCCAGGATTCATTCTTACATATTGATCTTACGTTATAGATATATATTTAATCCTTTTAAATTTACTTTAAATTCAAGTTATTCATTAGAAAAAATAAATGAAAGTAAACTACCAAAAATAAAATATATATAATGAAAGTATACATAAACTTAGGAGACATTTTTTGACATTGCGTGTTTTTTTAAAATAAAATTATGGTATTTTACTAGGAAAAAATATATATTCTTTCAAGGGAGCATTTAATCTAATTTAAAGTCTTAGGAGAGACTCTCTCTACCTAACATAGAGTGGGTCCCATCATGTATTAAAAATAAAAAATAATATGATATAATTATCGATGTATATACGATATACAATGATTACTCATATTACATTAGAAAATAATTTTCTTTTTTAAAAGATATAAAGTTAAAGTTGTTTTTTTTTTGTGAAAAAAGTTGTATCTTTTAAAAAAAAATGAGAAAACGATTTTTGTTAAAGATATAAAGTTAAAGTTCTATCTCTTTTTAAAAAAAAAAAAAACATAAATCATGGAAAAGGAGAATGTAAATTTTTTTACCTCTCTTCGCGATGATTTTTTATTTTTATTTTTTTTGGTATAATCTATTACCCTCGAGGTACGGCGCTCTAGGACTAGGGCCTCGTTAGAAAATCTTATAGAGTACTCTTATGTTCCTGAAGATGCAAAAATCCTTCAAACAATACCACCCTTACTTAGTCCTTATAATATTTTCAAAAGACAGAAATCTATACTTAAAAGTATCACTAGGTTGATCTGTACCAAGAGGCCAACCATGAAAGAATATGTTCAGTCTTCCAGGATGGATCAGTGTGAGCTTCAAGCCACTTCTCAAGAACAGTACGTAGATCTGGAGATTCCTACTGAATTGATCACCTACTGGAGACAAGAAGGTTATATTGCGCTGCATTTTGGTGCAATAAGACTAATCCTTTCACTTCATGGAAGGAAAGGTCTTCCAGTTATAGCTCGTGTTGCTCTGCTAGACTCAAGTTTCATTCATTATGAAAATGCTGTTATGGGAACTATGTTGACGACTCTTCATGCGGGAAGTGTGGTTTTAACCATCTTTCCAAATTACAATGTGAGTCTGAAAGATAGAACCTTGCCAAAAAGGTTGAAGGTGCAGATACAACTTACTGGGGCTGATCAAGTTTCTGAAGCTTATGTAGCAACTCTTCATCATCAGATGATCTATAGACTTCAAGATCATGCTGTAGATGTTCCTCAGCTTCCTAATAGCCACAATGATGCTTTGTTTGTCATAGCTAAAAATCCAGAATATACACCTTCCATCATCCAGATTCTGAGAAAGATATCTCAAGAAGAATTAACGGAATTGATTCCTTTGGAATGACTGACTAATTATGAAAAGATTCATAAAGCCAGCAAGCCCATCCAGTCGCATGAGGCTAGTTTCAGAAGATCTGTTGATGGAACGGTCAGAACAATCTTCAAAAAGCGTGATGCAGTAGCCAGCAGCTCTACTCTTCTAATCTTCCAATCCATGATGATATCTCCCTGTTATAAGGAAGATGGGATCCCTGTTCATGGGATAATGCTAGATGGATCTCCCATTTATACTGATCGTATTGATGGTCACTTCATATGGGATGTAGACCTAATATGTGTGATCCTGAGTGTGATTGTTGGATGCACACAGGAGATACTTCAGATTAAGAAGATGAAGAAGAAGAAACACCAAGGAGTAGTAGGCGGCTTTGCAAACCACCTCTTCCTGTTCAAAGAAGATCTGACCCAGATAATGGTCCATGGGTAGGTCTTAAGTCACATAAAAAACCTGATCCTCTTTGGATTTATAAGAGAGTTTAGAAATCCTGAGAGAAGAAGGATTACTTCCACCTGAACAACCAAATGACCCTAACCTTTTAACCTGGTCTCCGAAATGCCAACCTAAACCCATACCTTGCATGATGTTTTCACCACATGACTTTCCTCCCTTGGAAAGACATACTAACCCAACCACAAAAATCACTACTAAACCCGTGATTAACCAAGGAGAAGTCTAGCCAGATGGAAAGTTGAAGCCATTAAGCCAAGCTGAAGAAGTTCTCAATTGGCAGACTGAAAATGCTCAAGCTCAGAATACTATTCTGAAAAGAATTGACACTAGAGTGGAAAAGATTTGCAATCAGATGGAAACGGTTGAAGACCGTCTGCAACATCTCTCAAAGAAGATGAGAAAGCACTATGAGAAGAACATGCAGCAAATAGCCCAGCTAGAAGAAGAAATTAAAAAGCTAGGCTTTACTCCAGAAGCAAACATGAGAGATAGGGAGATAAGGAGACTGAAAGCTGAAATTCAAGATCTGGAAAGAATTATTGAACAAAATATCAGATCCCAGCAAAAACCAGAGCCAACATAAGCCTATAATCCTTTTTTGCCACGTCCTGTACCAAATTACTATTCTCCTTTCCAAAAACCATTAGAATTCTGGACCAATCCACATCCTCCAAAACCTTGGACTTTTCCAACCAGCCAGCCATATGATCAAAAAACCAGAAGAGAAAGTAGAAGTAGTAGAGAAAGAGGAAAACAACTTCTACTTCTAGAAAATATTCATCTAGAACTAGAATGGAAACAACTCCTTCCTTATCCTCGGACTCTACAGACCAAATGAATAATCCTAGTTCTTCAAAGAGAACTTTTGAAACTGTAGAGCTGAAAGACCAGTTTGCCATAACCCAAACAGAACCTCCAGATACAGATGAATCTCAATCCTCTGAAACCTCAGAGTCTTCCTCAACCACTCAGAGCTCTGATTACTCTGAGATTTTCCCCAAAAAAGCCTTTGAACCAACACCAGATCAAACTCCTGAAACCACACCTAATACTTCTGATTAAGAACAATCTGATGAAGTAGATTCTTCTGATCCTTTAGAAGAAAATTATGCTTACATTACTAGCATACTGATGGTCAGAACTGCAGAATCTAGGGTTGAGACATACTATGATTCCCCTGAATCTAAAACAGGTGATGCTACTAGCAGAAATCAGCCGAAGAAATCGACTTCAGGAGGACCATGGTTTACACTTGATGATATTTTTCCAAATTTATGGAGAAAAAGACTTTTAGAATTTGGAGCATGGATTGACACCAAGCTTTTAGCTGTTGATGCTAACCCTTACAAAGTAATGGAAGAATTTTGCTCCATGATGGTTTGTTCTCTCAAGGAATGGTATCACAACTTGGGAAGTGTCAAACAAGATCAACTTCACCAAGTAGGTACTTCCTCTAGTATGCTAGGAGTTCTCCACTAAGAATTCATTGGAGATGGAGATGTTATCGACAAGAAGAATAGGCAAGAATTTTTTGAAATGAAGTGCTGCTCTCTGAAGATAAAAGATCTGGAGAAGCATTTTAAAAGAATGATGCAGAGATTCTATTTGTTGAATGGATACTATGATCCAAGCCTCAAAAACACTTATGTGGCTTCTCTTCCTAAAGAGATTCAACCAGAGCTGAATAAAATGACGATTGCTCAAGGAAAAGATTTCACTGCACTTACCATGGGGCAGATTCACCATATGACCATAGATGTAGTTGATAAACTCTGCAAGCAGCACAAGTATATGACTGACTTGATGAATCAAAGGTCAAAGTATACTCAAGCCTGTAAGAAGTCTTACCTGGAGATAAAATGCAAAGATAACAATTGTGATTGCAAGATGAAGAAAAAGAATCATTTCAAGAAGTATAACAAAAAGCAGAAAGGCAAAAAGTCCCAGAAGCAATACCGGTTCTTCAAGAAGAAAAAGTTTTGTGGGAAGAATAAAGGCCAGAAATGTTTCACTTGCAAGAAGAAAGGTCTCTATGCAAAGAATTGTCCCAACAAATCTGATAAAGCAGTAAAAATGATAGCTGCTTTAAATCTTGATGAAGGAGATGCTGAATCCTTGTATTCTGAACAAAATACTGGAGATGAAAACACTGTCTTTGCATTACAAGACTCTTCCTCTGATTCAACAACTTCTTATAGTGATGTTCCATTTTTCGCTATAAATGAAGTATTCTATCTCAGTCCAAAAATCCCTAAACCCATTGTAGAAGTCCACATCTTATCATCCAAATTCAGTCATCCTAACAAGGTGATTGCTTATATAGATACTGGTGCTACAAGCTCAATAATAGATCCTAAGATCTTACCTCTAAAAGCGTGGAAAAAAAGAGACAACTTACTTTGTAGATGCTGATGGAAAAGTATTCAGCAGCAAAAAAAAAAAAAATTAATAAAGAAAGTGGAGAGAGAGACTTTGGGGTAGTTCTTTTTTGTCTGTAGTGGTTGCAGGAAAATGTTTTCTTTTCCATTTATCAAACCCTTTTCCCATAAACCTAATCCAATTCAGTGTGACTGCAAAACTATTCTGACGCCATGTCCACTTTACTTCACTCTGCTTCCTCTTCTTTCTCTCAGATCACTCGTCATTTCGCTTCTTCTCCTCGGATCTCACTCCGAAACGGCGTCGTAAGTCACCATTTCTCCTTTCTCCACTCTTCCACGCAATTTTCGTTTTCCATAGAAATCGCGTTTCTCAATTTAACAACTATTAATTAAATAGTAACGAGCGAATTTCTTTTTTTTATTATGGTTTGGATGTGTTGAGTGAATGTGTTTGTTAACTGAATGGAAGTTTCGGTTTCAGAGATGCAATTTGATAGAGGCGACGGTGAGGTTGGAGAATGGAAGGCCAAGTCCAAGTGAGTTGGTAGTTAGCGGCGGTGGAAATGCGATTCCGAGTATCTTTGCTGCACCAAATGCGCGTTTCGAGGATTTGGTTAACCGAAACGACACTCGTCTTCGAATATTTTCCGGCACCGCCAATCCGGCACTTGCTCAGGTCAATCTTTGGTAACAGCTTAATTTTGATCACTGGCGATGTTTTGAAATTTAATGATGGAGGGAAATGGAATTACCATAGCATTGGTTAGATTTTTATTGATGGAATGAAATGGAAGAAAGTTTTGATTCCATTATTGTTTGGTAATGGAATCGGAAAAAGTTTCCTAGAAAGTGAGGGAAACTGAGAAAAAATGTTCCGATACACGTACTTATAGTATGCAAAACTTGTGTAACTGGATTCTGTTATTTGTTATAATGGTTTGAGACTGTTATAACAACCTACAGATAGCTCTAACAGTTTCTGACACTAGCAGTTTTAACTATCAGAGACAATTCTAGTGCTCTGCCTCTGAGTCAGCACAGTTATATAGTTACACACTATAGTATATACTCTAGTATTTGGGAAGAGAGTGGAATGGTAAGAAGAGTAGTAAACAATGAATTGATTCCATCTTATACTTCCTAATTGAGGGACAGAAAAATGGAAGTATTTGTTGGAATGAGATGTGGAATAGATTACATTAGTCTCAATTTCGTTCTACTTTATTTTAAACAATTCAAGCAATGACAACTATTGCTATTCCATTTCATTCCTCTCAATTTTATCTTCTTTTTTATCAATCGAAACATAGCTGTAAAGTTTTTTAAACTATGATATCAAATCATGTACAGGCACATCATTAAAATAATATGACTTTTTGAGTAATTGTTGTGGTAGTCACTGGATCAAAATTAAACTATTAGCTTTATTTGAATAATTGTACAGAAACTAATTGCTGAATTTTTTTGGCTACCATTTTTAAGGTTAGACTAATTAGATTTTAGCCAATAGGTATGAAACTTTTTATTTTATTGCTCTAATCTAAATAATACTCTGTAGTTCTGATTAGTGTGCTATTTAACAGAAATGAAAATTGTTTTTGGCTAGCTTATTTCTTCCATTTCCTTTTCTTGCTTATTTTTGGTTTTTTTTATGAAGTGCAATAATATTTTTGGTGAGTAAGGAATTCATATTTTACATTTTGGATATACTTCTGCTGTTTACTAATATTTGATATCTTATATTATACACCAGATAGTCTTTAATTATTTACTGAAATGTCTGATTTGCATGTATTTAAATAGGAAATTGCATGCTACCTGGGCCTGGAACTAGGAAAAATTAAGATAAAGCGTTTCGCTGATGGTGAGATATATGTTCAGCTGCAAGAGAGTGTCAGGGGGTGTGATGTGTTTCTTGTGCAGCCCACATGTCCTCCTGCCAATGAGAATCTTATGGAGCTTCTCATAATGATTGATGCTTGCAGGAGAGCTTCCGCCAAAAATATTACTGCAGTCATTCCATATTTTGGATATGCTAGAGCTGATAGAAAGGTCAGCTTGCATTACATTTTCATAATATGTTTGTTATTTGTGTGAAATTGTGTGTTTCTTATTCTACCATGTTTTTTTCTCAGTGTTGTATACGGATTATGTTTTTTTTCCAATGTTGAACAGGTACCATAATATGTCAATGTTTTAAAACGTAGTGTTGTTACAGGCTTTATTTTAAGCAAGTAGTTTTTTAGCCAGGTCTATATATTGTAATGAAATCATGTACAGTAATAATTAAGAAATAATATTCAGCTTTTTCATTCAAAGTTGTCAGATACAAGTATTATAGAATATATCAAATAACAATATTTTAAAAACAGATCTATATATGTAAAAAATATTACGTACTGCATAATCATCTTTAAAGCTACACCTTGAATATGACCCATTGTAGTAACATATCCGATACTTATAACCACCTCCTTCGTCTGCATTAGTTTCTTTGACTCAATTGGTAATAACCCACTTTTTCTGTCAATCACCGACTCTACCAAAAAGCTTAAGCTGCTAGGTTTAATTCATGAATGACTTTATATCTAACTCTTTCCTTTGAAAGTTGATGAGAAAATATACAAAACATACACTGAAGACTTTATCTGCCTGGAAACAATGAAAAAATGTTGACAAAAATATATGGAGAGCCATATCAGATGAGTATATCAATATCGGGTATGCATATAATATGGATATACTAGCCCTTTTGGCATATCTGTGCATCATAGTTTGGATGTAAAGATGATAATATCTACGTTGTTAGAACAATCACAGTGTACTTGCAAATTAATTGTCGATATCCTACGTTCAAATTCTTTTTAGTTTAAAAATGGTCTTGAACATCTGTTTCAGACTCAAGGTCGTGAGTCCATTGCTGCCAAGCTTGTAGCAAATTTAATTACAGAAGCAGGTGCAAATCGTGTTCTTGCTTGTGACCTCCATTCTGGGCAGGCCATGGGCTATTTTGATATTCCAGTTGATCATGTGTATGGACAGGTAATAGAATATAGTACTTTGGATATTTCATTAGCATATAATAGCATGGAAGAATAAAAAGCGTATGTGATCTCAATTGTAATAATTTATAGTCAGTTCATAATTTGCTACTTTATTGTTTAGATGATTGAAATGACATCCTCCTAGCCACATGCCTATTCTACTGTTTATATGATCCTTTAAATTTCTGGCTTTCCTCCTAACCCAAGAAACCTTAAATCTAGTTTTGGTTAGATCTACTGAAACCTCTAAAGTCTTTTTTTCTGTTCATGGACTCTAATGTTTTGCATTATTGTGCTCTCATAATAGACCTTTAAGCTACCCCTTTTAGCTGTTATCTGATCTCCATAATCATCAGACTTAATATCTTTCTGCATGTGTGAACAACCGTTCACATGATGATATTATTGTCAGATGGTATGGTGGAGGCGGATGTTAGATTGGATAAATGTTGATTCTGATAATAATTGTAATGATGGTTGTTATTGGTATTGGTAACGAGAATTATCTGGCTTCATCAGTCATTCAGTTTGTACAAGAACATAGAAATTTTTACTCCAAGATATTAATTGAAGTCTAGGCTTGGATGGTTATTGAGAAGATGGATCTGTTAATAATTTGGGTTAGCAAATTGATGTTCTTGAGCGATTTCAACTTTTCAAGTACTCCTATGTAAGACTATTCTAGGAAGGGATATATATATGAAATAGCATAAAAAATGGAACCTGTCATTTTCTGTAACAAATATTTGTGATCTGCTAATGATATATGTAGCTTGTATTGAATTTTATTAGTTATGGATTAACAAGAAGTTCTTACATTGAAACTGTCAAAGTAATTTGGTTTATTGATTAATCATATGTTCTTTTGTGCCATTACCAGCCTGTTATACTTGATTACCTTGCCAGCAAGACTATTTGTTCAGATGATTTGGTAGTTGTCTCGCCAGATGTTGGTGGTGTTGCTAGAGCACGTGCTTTTGCCAAAAAATTATCTGATGCTCCTTTAGCTATTGTTGATAAAAGGCGTCATGGGCATAATGTTGCTGAGGTATGATTGTGTACTCTTCTTAAGTTTGAATCTAGATGTCTTGACACTGTTCTGATTTAATGACTCCGGGAATCTTGGTAGAAAGAATTAACATACTAAATTTAGATAATTTAGAACATATTAATCACTTTTGTTATTTTTTCCATTTTGTAAAAATGGTCAACATCAATATCTTTATACCAAACTAGTTGGCAGTTTGTAAAAGTAACGGTACCTTCGTTTATTTTGCATAAGATGGATGCAAGAAAACTGTTGGTGTAGATATTGGAATCTTTCTTGTAATTGCTTTATTTGTGGGACGAGATGCTGCATAAGATATGTGAGGGGTGACCATTGACCACTGTTGTTCCCTTGAAGTTAATGATAAAGCATAATTTATGGTTCCAAGTTGAAGCACCTTTTAGGCTTTCTGATTGGGTGAATCTCATCTTGCAGGTGATGAATTTGATAGGAGATGTAAAGGGAAAGGTAGCAGTTATGGTAGATGACATGATTGATACTGCTGGTGAGTTAATGTGTAGATGTACAAGTGCAACAATGATATGTGACCCTATAATCACTTAGATGAGTGCCTCAAAACTCATGCATTTTCTCTCTCTCTCTCTCTCTCATTTTTCTTGGTAAATAGTTCAGTACTACAGAGTAAGTTTATATAGAAACAGACAAGGTGTATCATTATATGTTAAAAGAATCTTTATTTTCGCTTCAACAAAGAATTAATTTTAAGTTTGAGAAGTAAAGATGGTGGTCTTCTTCTCTCGCCCTTCATTCACTTTTAATCAATAATATGGGCTTTACATAAAACTACATTTCCTATTTATGGGTTTAGCCTGCTAAATTGGAAACTATTTTTTAGAGTCCTTATCCATAAAAATGGCTTGTAATAAAAGGGCATTTAAATTTTGAGCTTTTTATTTGTAACTTTTAAGGCAAATTGGTCATCATCCTCTGCTAATTACTTAGCATGCTTGATTTGGACTATTAAATATGATTAAATTTACACTCTAGAGTTGTCTTGTTGAAGGGTAGTTACTGGAAATATGATGTGGTAGTATTTCTTAATTTTGCATTAGGCCGTGAGGGTGTTGCTTGTGGGCAATACTTGGACTAAGAAGATGCCTAGGGCATAAGGGGTGACAAAACATGTTGGCGGGTGTTGTGTCAAGTTTGACCTGCGGGTCAAATTTTTCAATCCGTACACGACTCGATTTTGTTTGCAGGTCAAAAATTGAAACTCGGACATGACCCACTGGTCACACGGGTTGACCCACAAAATTTAAAAATTTGATTTTTTTTTATAAAATAAAAATAAAAAGAAAAAATTGAATAAAATATGCCGGTTGCCTTGTGACCTGTAACTCTTAATGGGGTATGTGAAAATTACCAATATTTCAATTTTCTTTTTATACACCGTGTCATGGGATGACCCGCAGGTCATGACACGTTTTGCCACCTCTAGGCATAAAGAGCTAGACTTGCTCCTGTGCTTTGTCCTAGGTTGAGCCCAAAGGACTTTTGCTTGAGGGGATATGGTATGATGAATTCCTGATTTTGTACCCAACAGCTAAACTTTAAAGAGAATTGGTTCCTTGACGGTATATATACCAGTCTATTCCTTTGGTATAGTTAAGTCTTGTCAATAGTCATCTAAATATATTTTGAATTTGTCTTATAGGGACAATTGCCAAAGGTGCAGCTCTCTTGCATCAAGAGGGGGCAAGAGAAGTCTATGCATGCAGTACACATGCTGTTTTCAGGTATAATGGCCTTTTTATTCTGTTAGTCATTTATTTCAACTTATGGTTTGTACCGAACTCAGCTTTTCTTGCCTTCAACAAAAGGAGGGTGCTTGGGGAGATTTGAAAGCTGTAAAATCCTTTTCACTTCTTGTTTCTGTTACGGCTTTGGAGCCTTACCTTCCCTTCTATAACCTACCCCAATCCCTGAGCTTGTACAATTATAAAGAAGAAAGAAAAAGATTTCCAACATTTGTTCTCTTCTTTTCCTGTGACATTGATATGGATACGAAGGATAGAATGATGGGTAGTAGTACATATATGTCTTTTGATGCAAGGCATTTTACTCATGATTAATGCATCATTCTTTCCTTTGCAGTCCTCCTGCTATAGAGAGGTTGTCTAGCGGTCTGTTTCAAGAAGTTATAATAACTAACACGATTCCAGTGGCAGAACAGAATTACTTCCCCCAACTTACTGTCCTATCAGTGGCAAACCTTCTGGGCGAGACTGTGTGGCGTGTTCATGATGATTGCTCAGTGAGTAGCATATTTCTGTAAAATTAGTTTAGCTGGTTATTTCTCATTCTACCATTAGAAAAAGTAAAATGATTGAGAAAACGAAATCACCCTCAACACTTATACATATTCATTCTTGCATATATATACATCTGTATTTTCAAATAAATCAATTGGAAAAAGTTGAGTATGTAACAAGGATTTGGCTGTTCCCAGTTCATCACTACCTTGTGTTGATAATTGCATGTCCAGTGGTTAATTTTGACTTCTATTTATCAAGTAGCATGATAGCGCCAAAAATAGATTTATCTTGCAATTTTTTTCTTTTTTCTTTTCTTTATTTCTTTTATCAGGGTGGAATTGAACCTTATTCCAGTTTGGGCATTGATTGAACAATTTGTATCAATGGTTTGCTCCTTCCAGCTTATGTCACTGCGGTAACAAGCTGCAGAACTGTATAGTCGATTTATAGCAAAAGCTTTTCCTTAAGAGTAACCTCTAGTGAGCTGTTTCGGGAGTTTTTTGTACCTACAAAATACATTATAGGTGTATTTGAAATCCACAATGGAAATCGCGTGTCTTTTCCATTAATTTATTTCAGTACAGTTTTTTAAGTCAAATGGTGAATTTTACAACATGAAAGGTACTGAATTGTGTGGCTATATTATTCTTAGTCTGTCAATTCCTTGTCCTTATGTATTAACAGAAAACATTTTGTTTACAATTAAGCGAGCTTACTTATATACTATGTATGATTTGTAGCTTTATTTGATTTTTGTTTGTTTGAATAAAGCAAAAAGCAAACAAAAGTAAATATTTAAAATTTAGGAGTTCAGTGAAATAAATCTTTATGCCAAGGAAATTATTTATATATTTTTTTCTGTTGATCTCTTATTCCTTCATATTTCTCTTTAAAATGGATGGGCATCTTGGCACTTAGTTATTTCTTGGAACTGAATTGTCTGGATATAGAAAAATGTAAATGTTAGCCGTTAGATATAAGTGCCTCTAAATGATTAGTTAAACTAAAAACTTTGATGTAATTCAGTTTTAGTTTCAAACGCAAGATGATCCAGCATTTTGCTCAGATTGTAATTAAAATTTAGTCATCACGCCTTATTTTGTATCAATGATTGATATTGCCTGATTAAATTACTAATCAAAATTTAATTAAAAGCGGTGTGTAGCAAATAGAAAATCTTGAAGAATTTCCGTTGTATTTGAATAATTTTATGTATAGTAGTTATAATTTGCAGTTAAGTTTTTTAATTAGTAAACAGTAATTTTAGTATTTGTTAATAGTAGCATAAAATTGATTTATATATAACATAATTCTCATGAAAAGGTTCTATATGGTATAAGGAAGAAGAAGGCAACTAAAATGGCCACTGCTAGTTTTGATTGCTTCTCTTTGAATTTTTAATGTTATACATAATTTATTTGTCATTTACTGAGAAATGCAGCATCAACTTACAACATAATGAATTAAGAAAATTGTATTGTGATTGTGCTCTTCTTCCATATGGAGTTTCTTTATGAAGCTTGGACCTATATTCTTTATGAAGCTTGCTCCATATGTAGATGTCCATGGCCACTACAGATGCCCATTAAATTTGAACAGTAATTTGATTAAATATTTGAAAACTAAATTGAGTATTTAAATTTCCATTAAATTATCGGAAAATATTGTTATTTTCTGTTTGTTTAAGATTTCTTTTTACCTTTTTGAGGCAAGAGTCAAGTCTGCGTGGATGTTTAACAAAAAACAAAAAAACAAAAAACAAAAAAAGAGTCTGTCGTGTATACTATGAAAATATTTTTGGCGCTGCAGAAGCATAGAGTAATCAATACTCCTTTTACAAAATATAGTAAAAAGTAACACTTTTATATTACTTTTACCTTTATATTTATTTTCACCATATCTCATTTTTTAATTTTTTGGGCAAGAAGTATGTATTTCCGGAGTACAGAAAATTCTCTAGGATACTATCCGTATGTACCCATCTAAATTTTTTAATGATAAGTTAATTGTTAGTAATAAAAATGTTTTACGATCAAAATATTTAAAATTATAAATTTGTCATTAAGATTAATCAAAATATTGCGTAGCTCGGATTAGTCCCATAGCCGGCTGGCTCAAAGAGTCGGGGGAGCCAACTCGCTTCAAAGAGGTAATTAGGGTTGGGTAACTCAAAAAAAAAAAAAATATTGCGCAGCTCTAAATTCTGACCCATAATTTATCATTAAAAATTATCCTGTTTATGTTAAATTAAGAGACATCGTTTTTGAAATCCCTAGCAGACAAGATCAAGAGGAAGACTGAGAATTAAACATAAACTTTCATATTAATTCATGGCATAAATAAGAGTTATGTTGTAGGAAAAATAATTTGGTTATGTTAAGATAAGATAAAACAAAATTATTGAACAAAGTATCTTGTCATATTTTTTTATTATTATTTTTTTGTCTTTTAATGTTGCATGACTTCATGTAAGATGATAAAATAAAGACCCTTGATTGCTTACCAAAAAATAAAATAAAAAATAAAGACCCTTGATTTATTCATTTATATTTTCATCTACACATTTTCTAAATAAACGTGGAAGGAGACCGGAAATAAAATGCTAGGTATACATGCTGTCAATGGTGGAGCGAACAGGAGGGCGTTATTCCATTCAAAATTTAGGGGTAGTAAAATGTGTCTATCGGTCGGGTTCATGTTAAGTTTGATCCCGGATCAAATTATCCAACCCGAACATGACTTATTTTTATTTAGAGATCAATAATTAAAACCCAAACATGATCTGCCACGGGTTGTGGGTCACACAGGTTAACATGCAAAAATTGAAGTTTTTTTTTTCTAAAATAAAGTCAAAATAAAAGGGGGAAATTAAATAAAATACGTGAGTTGACCTGTGACATGCAATGAGGTATGTCAAAATTACCAAATTTTAACCTTTTTTTCATTTTTTTTTTGACAAAAATATTTTGCGGGGCCCGCTTGTCAACCTGTGACATGATACAATATTAATTTGTGTCATTTATCCAAATTCACACACAACTCGTTTTATCTCACGAGTTGACGGGATTCTCATTTTGACATTTCATGTCACGAGCCATGACACATTTTGTTACCCCTATAATTCAAATTTATTTATTGTTTTAGTTATGAGTTGTAATTTATGTTATGTTTGGTCATATAAATGTCAATGGTCCACCTCATAAAAGTCTTTAATTATAAATATGGATAGGTTATTCTACCTATCTTTTTTTCTACCTACCTTTGCCTACCACTCTAAAATACCGTTAGATTATAATCTTAATAGGAGAGAGAAAGATAAAGATTTGTTAAGATTTTGATCCAAAGATAGGAAGAAAAAATGGTAGATAAAATAATCTATCCCAAATAAATATCATCTATTATTATAAAATTAAGGAAAAAGAGTCTAAGGAAATAAGAGAAAAGAAAAGAAAAAGTATGTAACATAAATCTTATTTTTCATTGATCATTAGAATTATTACAAGAGCCATGTCCTTATATAGGACTTTTACTGTAATGAATGAATAAGTACACTTTTGAATACACTATTAATTTTGTAGTTACATAATATATCAAAGGTCATAGGTAGGGGTGAAACAGGGTCGGGTCGGCCCACAGGGGCCTACAGCCCGACCCATTAGTGGCCTGGTCTGGTTCGACCTTTTTATTTGACAGGCTGAGCTCGGGCCGGTGTAAGGTTTGATTGAATAATTGGGCCGGATTGTTATATATGAAGCCTGACCCACGAGCCTTCAAAGCTGGCCCATTTGTTTAATATACTAGAGTTACTCATTATTTTATGTAGGAAGAACCAACATCTCAGCACGTGAGATTGCCTATGTGATCTATTAAAAGGTTTTTTTATTTCTTAATCTTGGTTTTTTTTTGTTTCTATTCTTTATTCTTGTTTTTTTTTCTACATTTACAAATTATTTGTCAACTTATGTAACATTGAAATTATATTTGCAGGGGAGAAAATATGAAGATAAGGGTCTGCTTAATAACTGTTTTGTAAAACAGATTTTTGTTTTTAAAAATAAAAAAAATAAAAAAACTTGATTGACAAGACTATTTTCAGCATCTTGTTTTTAAAACCGTTTCTATGTTTTTGTTTTAGAAACACAAAAAAAGTAAAACAGCTCCAAGGTGTTTTCGTTGTTAGTTTTCTGTTTTCTTATGTTGTGCGGTGGCTTTTTTTGTAATTAAGGGAATTCATTAATGGCATTTTGGTAATTAAATCGATTTTTATTTTATTTTAAATTATTTTGCGGTGGCAATTTTGTAAATATGAGAATTCATTAATGATATTTTTGTAAATAACTACATCTTCTTTATAACTTTAAAACTAACCATATTCAAACAAGTTTTATTGTTTTTTTACTCACAAAATCAGTTTTCAAACTTCATTCTCGCAACAGTTTTTAAAAACAAAAAAACAAAAACACATTCAAACACATCCTAAGTTTTTGGATACTCTTGTAGTAATTATGATGTGTTGTATTCATGTAGTTATTTTAATTTACATAGTATGGATTGACTTCTTTAGTTATTGTTGTGATTCATGGTTCTGTTTGGATGTTAAGATTGTCATTTTATTTTAACAATAGAATTTGAGTATTTTGTGGAGTTGATTCATGGTCTACTTGGAAGTTAAAAATTAACAGGCCAACGAGCCGGACCGGATCATTTGTTTTTTTATAAATGGGCCAAGATAGGCTAACAGTTAGACTCATATTATGCTTTCGGGCCGTGCCAAATTGAAATTTTTTTACATAGGCTTGGGCTGTACGGGGAAAAGCTCGGCCCAGCCCAGTCCACTTTCACCCCTAGTCATAGGCAACTAAAGAGTCATCCACATATTAAAATATATATTTTACAACACTTCCCTTGAATGACTCTAAACTATGAATATACCTAATTAGAACCTTTCTAAGAAAAGCTCAACGAGATAAAAACTTAGAGCGAAAAAGAGAGTACAATATTCATAATTAATAAACAAATATTCTTATATGCTATGGTAGACTATCTTATTAAAAACCTTTTTAAGAAAAATTCGGTAGGATAAAAACATGGTAAAGGGAAACAAAGTGCAGTGCGTATAACTCCTCCTCACTTGAGTCATATAGCTACGAGTTATGGAAGTGGGGCGACAATTACAATTTTTCATGATAGTTATCTCATGATCTTCTCCTATAATAAAGCATAGTAATGTCCGTTGAATTGGATCAATAACATTCATTTATAACAATTCTCATTCGGTATCATTGATCTAAGTTCATGCGGGAAAGTGACCATTTTGCCACGTTTAGACAAAAAATTTACCAGACTGCCACGCCAACGGTAAATTTTGCCAAAATGCCACGCGGCATAATTCGCTACACACTGTAGCGAATTATGCATGCAAGTAATTCGTTACACAGTGTTGCGAAATATGCCACGTCAGAACCAAAAATGCCACGTGTCAAATTTTCATAAATTCGCTACCTAAGGTAGCGAATTATGCCAATATGTCAAAATTTGACATGTGGCATTTTTGGTTCTGACGTGGCATATTTCGCCACACTGTGTAGCGAATTACTTGAATGCATAATTCGCTACACTGTGTAGCGAATTATGCCGCGTGGCATTTTGGCAAAATTTACTGTTGGCGTGGCAGTCTGGTAAATTTTTTGTCAAAACGTGACACTTTGGTCACTCTCCCAGTTCATGCCTCGTTAAAACTTTGCTAAAAAAACCCCAATATTCTAGGGATTTAGTTAAGCCCAATCATTCTAACACCAATCGCTAAAATGGCATCCTAAAGACCATTTGCTTTAAATTCCCAAAACCATTTATAAAAAAATAAAAATCCCACGATATACCACCCGAGCTTCGAAGGTTTGATACTACATTAATAATAGTCTACATATTCCACCAATTAGTTTCTTTAGTGGTGTTTGGCTCGCGTCTTTACAAAAGTTTCCTAGGCAAGTGACACAAGGATTCCAGAAACAAAGTGTTTGGTCAAATAGACTCACTCAAAAAACCATCCATCCAAAATGCATAGCTTTTTCAATTGGATCACAAAATGACACCTTTTGGCACTGTTCCGAAAGCGTTTTTGTAGGTGGTTTTTTGTAAAACCACGGTTAAATCACTGTTTGCTTCATTTTTGTGTAACCAATATACCCTTTGAAAAGGCAAGAGAGAGAAAAGATGTCAAGCTTGTGTGTTTGGTCAGCAGCTTAAGTTTGTAATTAACCAATATACCCACTTGTACCCGAATGAATTTTTGTTTTCGGGACAAATTTGTAATTTCATTCAATTTACCTATCTATATTTTACCCCAAACCAAACATAGGTTTCTTAAACCTTCCAAAATTTCCCTGGTAAATTTTTTCCAAACCAAACTACTTTTTTTAAACTTTCCTACCTAATTCACTTTTCCTGTAGGATCCCTAATAATTACATTTCTCCGATGAACCAAAAAAACCTCTCAACCAAACACCACCTCTGGAGCATCTTCGGTAGAAGAGGAATTTAGAGGACGTAGAGGAAGAAATATTTTTTTTTACCAGGAATTATAATTACCGGAATATAGTGGGAAAATGATTTTTCTAGGAAAGTTAAAAATAAAATTATTTGGTAGGTCGAAATATTATCGGAAAAATTAGTTTAAGTTTCACGATTATGTTTGATTGAAGGTAAAATATTGCTGAAAAAATGAGGTGAAATTATGAAAGCAACCCTTGACTAAATAATATTGCAATACACGAATAGGATTAGAAGAGGATCATTTTCGTCATCTACTCCACGCTATTTTTTCCATTTTGCCGGTAATTCCAAAATACCACATTTGAAGTGGTATTCTTAAACAGTGATTTTAATCACAATTTTCAAACAAACGACAAATCCTGGGTAAATCATTTTATTGGATGAGATTTTTTAAAACTTGTACCAAACATGGACAATTTGAAATACCATTCTCACTTGCATGGTATCTGCACAAAAAACTCCTACCAAACGCTCCCTTAAGTTCTTGTTACTATAGGTTGGTTTTCTTCCGAATGCCTGTTCAAGCTCTACCAAAATAAAAATGTGCATAAACAAGAAGGTCAACGCTAGGGAATTACGTTTATAAACAAGATAAACTAAGGGCTTTATATTTATCATGTGACATAATCTAATTTCATTTTCCTACACACACGTCAAAGTGATGGGGTCCACATTTTTTTCCTTCTCTTTCATCATTTCGCTTTCTCTCTCCTTCTTATTGTGTGGGTAGGAAAATCAAGTTGGGTCATGTAACATAATAATCATAAAACCCATAAACTAATTCAAATTCCAAACCCAGAGTGTTGAATTTTTAATATGGCCAAAAAAGATTACATTTTCAAAGCAGATTCTAGGGAGCAGCCTATAACATGTTACAAGGCCAAACTAAATTGATATGAAATAAGACTAAATATCCCTATTTGCAATCCTATGAATATGAATTTATTCTGGGTTTTGTAGATTTCTCTTTCTCTTCTTGTTTCCCAATTTACTCTTTCATGCTCAAAACTGTAGCCTATGCCTCATCATATATCAAATGAAGAGCCACTTGAGGATTTCCCTTATTGCTATGGGAAATTAACACAACACTGCTACCTCACATGGGTGGGGCCAGGAACCCCTATATATATATATATATATATATATATATATATGTATCCCTGGTGATTTTATTGAAGGTGTGGTTGGAATAGTTTGGAGCCTTTCTGTCTCAAGAAGTGTACTGTGTTGTAACTCCAATAAATTGATATCCATATAGTCTTAGAACTATTCCCTGCTTTGGATATGTTGAACTGCCAAGTTGTTGAAGCTATGTGATCTCCTTGAATACTCCCTTATAAGTTTAAAGAAGAATGAATCTTCTCTTTCAAGTAACTTTGATGGTTCATCATACTCTGCAACTCTCCCTGCAACATAAAAGTATGTTGAGTAACTTTCTTGGTAGTCATGTCAAATTCTGGTTCCATTATCTTGTTTGCATTATGTCAATACATGTGTTTGTGTTATGTGCATGATGTGTCTGTGACTTCATTTGGTTGTGGATTATGTTGAAAATTCAAGTGCGAGAGATAAAGTCTCGTGAAGATTAAAAATGAACCAAGTGAAGATCATATAAATAAAAAGATCCATAGGCTTATTGCCTTAAGGTTTTGGGTTAAAACCTCATATGAATTATCCATTGTTGAAGTGTTATGGAGGAGTTCAAAACAACGGATAATTTACCGAATGACATCACATCTTATCGAATTTGTCCTAAGTGCCTGTTTGGATCCTCTTTTTTTAAGTTAGAAGCTACTTATAAGCATAAGCTAGGCCAAACAGGTTTTGGGAAAAGCTCTTATAACGAAAAGTTCTTTTTTTTATAATGAAGAAAAAAGCTGAAAACTAAAAGCTCATAGGAGGAGCTTTTTTTTTAAGCTCTTATCTGTTTTTTCTTGAATTGTGTGCTTTTTAAAAAATGAGAGTGATAAAGATGGAGAGAGATAGTTTTCTTGAAATAAGTGCTTTTAAGTAATTTGTAAGCTAAAATTTTTATGTAATTTCCAAACAACTTTTAACTTCTTTTTTATGTTTTTTTTTTTTTTTTAACTTTAGCTGTAAAATATATATATAAAGGAAAAGGGATAGCGTCAAGTGCAGCAAGCCAGCCGTAAAAGATATATATAGATATAGATATACTTACCATCACTTAGAACCAAAACCAAATCACTATCAATAACTGTGTGAATCCGATGAGCTATTGTGACAACAGTTCGATCTTTGAACTCTTGACTGATGATCTCCTGTAATACTCCATCAGTTGCAGAATCCACAGAGGCTGTTGCTTCATCTAGTACTAATATGCTGCTTCTCTTCAGAAGGGCTCTTCCAAGGCAAAACAATTGCCTTTGGCCCACACTCCAGTTATCACCATTTTCAACCACTGAGAAAACAAAGCATTTAAGTCCAGTAATGATTATTTACCAAAAGCATAACCAAACTATGCAAGTTCAAAGCTGATGAATCCAACCTGGGTAGTTCAACTTCTCTTCCTTGGCCCTCACTATGTGACCTAGCTGACATTTATCTAGAGCCTGAAAATGAAAAATCCATTTGATGATAACAATAATCTTTTTTATCTTGAGAGAGAGAAAAAGGGTAAAAAATTATTACTTCATCATAAACAAACTTAAAAAAGGGGCGAGCCTGTCATTTTATGATTGAAAGGTCACAAGTTCAAATATAAGAAATAGTCTTGTTAGAAAATAATATAAATCATTAAAAAGGCCCTCACCCAACATCTTAAGGTTTTTGGTTGAAGTGGTTCTTTACATGGTATCAAAGCTTGAGTGGCAACAAGGTCACAAGTTCGATCCTCACCACCCCACTTTAAAGTGGAATTAAAATAAAAAGCACAAAAGGTAAACAAAAAATTGAGCCTGTGCAATATCCACGCTTCTAGCCCGAAGGGCTCTTGCGTGAGGGGGTGTGTTAGAAAATAATATAGATCCTTAAAAAGGCCCTCACCCAACACCTTAAGCTTTTGGGTTGAAGTGGTTCTTTACAAGCCTCTTTGCAAATATGTAGGGGTAAGACTGCGTACAAGAATTGCCCTCACCTTTATCTAGGGGTGGCAATTTAAGACACGACCCGCCAACCCAACCCGGACCCGACACGAAATTTTCGTGTTCGGGTCAACCCGTTTAATAAATGGGTCGTGTTCGGGTTGGAAAAATATAACACGAAAATATTCGTGTCGGGTACGGGTCAACCCGTGAACCCGCTTATAATTTTTTTTAATTTTTTCAAGGTTATTATGGTAATTTTATTGAATGATATTAAAAAAATATATACACCTTAGGTTTCAAACTACCCTTTCAGATTTTATTGAATGAAGATTTTTTTTTTTTGTTATATTGCAATCAGATTTGGTGCTTTTTTGGGGCGAGTCGTGTAATAAACGAATCACACTTATGTTATAAGATTTTTCGGGTCGTGTCGTGTCAACCCGCAGAAAAAGTGGGTCGTGTTCGGGTTGAGAATTTTGACACTAATAATTAATCGGGTCGTGTTCGGGTTGAGTGAACCCGACCCACGAACACGATTTGCCACCCCTACCTTTATCCTCGCTAGTGATTTTAATGGTTTTTTTTTTCATGAGTAATAAACTTACACATAACTTGGTCTTAGAAATTGTATGCAATGAGTGAATATTTTCTCTTTGTTAGTCTACTTCCTCTCATAATGATAGAGATACATTAACTTCCATTTTCATGTTCTAAATTTAACTGTTTGATTAAAATATTTACCTCCCAGACTTCAATGTCAGAGTATTGCTCCAGTGGGTCCAGGTTTCCTCTAACTGTGCCTTCAAACAAAGCAGGGTCTTGTGGAATAATGCTAAGCCTTGACCTTAAGTCATGAAGTCCTATCTTGCATATGTCCACATTGTCAATTATAATGCTTCCCTCTCTTGGTTCAACAATTCTGAAAATAGCTTGTATAAGGGTTGATTTTCCACTCCCAGTACGTCCTACAACACCAATTTTCTTCCTCCCAGGAAATGTGCAAGTAATGTTTTTCAACACAGATGGGAGATGTTCAGCATAACGTATCTGTCACACATAGTAGAAGAAATGTGAGGAAAAACTTATACACAAAAAAATTCAAGTTGTAATTGAAAGAAATAAGATATTATATGAATGCTTATATGGTCAATGGATCTTCTCATGTTTCATTTTAACACGACCACGTCATATGAAAAATCTCAACAATTCATGTAGGATGTATTCATGTTATCGCGAACCTGCAAATTTTTGAAACATATTGTTCCAGTTTCTGGCCAGTTGCTTGGTGGTCTGCAATCTTCAATCACAAGAGGTGCTTCACTTGTTATGTTTGTATACTGAAGAATTCTTTCAACTGATATCATCTTGTTTTCTGCATTGCATATGTTCCATATAACTGAAGCTTGCAAGACATTCAGATTGATCCCATATGTTACTGCCAACCCGGCAATGCCTGTAACAGATCCCATGCAGAAAAAGGTAAAGAGGTGCATTATCTAACTCGCTTTTGTTGAAAATTCATGTGTTCGTGATGAGTAATTAAGTCCTGAAAACTCAATGCTTTAAGGTTTTGGGTTAAGATGTGGTGCTGAACACATTGTTTTTGTGTGTTTGCGTAAAACATATATGATTGAGGATCTTAAAGGATTATAATTTTCTTGTCTGAGTAATTGTTACCAAAGAAAGACTTGTACTTACTTGGATTAATTATTCCTTCAGGGAGGCTCACCAGCAAGACCAGTGAGAAGGCAAAAACAAAATTTGAAAGTAAATTCAATCTGAAAGAAAGCCATTCCATTGCAGACACATTATGAAACCAAGGTCTTGAGTAGTTATCTATAAGGCCAACATTTGTGTACATGAAACGGCTTTCTTGATCAAAAGCTCGTATTGATGCTGCTCCTGCTAAAGATTCTGAAAAATGGTGGAGAATTGGAGTAATTTGTATCTGTGCTAAGCGAGCCAGTTCTCTTGCTGTTGGTGTATAATATCTCTGAAATAAACATCATTCAACTTCTGTTAGGATATCATAGAACAATAGTGGGTAGAGAAAACAGTGAGTGAGAAAGAGAGACTAACTTCATAATCAAAACACCAACAACTTAAATATAACCATTTCTGTCTATTTTTTTTTTTTTATGGTAGATACCAAATTGTGTCTGAAGTTCTAATAGACTCGACTAATCCAGTTTCAGGTTTGTTTCTCTATACTCTTTCCAAGAATTGTGATTCTCGAGATTTGAAAGTACTACCCTTTGGGCAGGTTAAATCCTGGATTCTTGCTAGATCGCCACTAGACCAACAACTCTCGGGTGTCTATTGCTTTAATATGGTAATGTCTCTTCAATCTTGTCCGTTAAAAATGTTAGATTTGAAATTGGAATATATGCTTCACATAGCTTGCAGCATCCTATGTCTTTGTTTTAACTTTGTTACTGTTATGGTTTTGGGTTGACATAGCTTACACCATAAACTTTCATGAGTGTTGGAGAATAATATAAATAATTAAAAAGGCCCTCACCCAACACCTTAAGGTTTTGGGTTGAAGTGGTTCTTTACAGTTACATAGCTTATACCATAAACTTGAGAAATCATATGATATCTTGTATAACTTTTGAAACTAGTAATGAGTATCACTTGTTTTATGTCCTATCATACATAGATCAAGAAGGAAAAAGGATCACATACTTGATACCATATGCAGACTGCAGTTACTGGAATGAAGATGACAAATACTTGCCATGCCACCTGGCACATCACTGCAATAGTGCCTAGAATTTGTATTATTGAGAAAGCACACCATCCTATTTTGTTTGCCATTTCCAAGTCTACCACACTTTGATCTGTAGAGGTCTGTAACAAAAACTTTTTAAGTCTTAGAAACATTGTGGCAATAGTAATAAACATAAATAGTATTGATATGAATACTTACCCTGTTCAAGATTCTTCCAGTTGGGGTTGAATCAAAAAATGCCATGGGAGCTCTGAGCACATTATGCAACATTTTGGTGAAAAGTGTTTGTGCTGTCCGAAGTCCAGCATTTGCCACCAACATGGCTCTCACCAGAACACAAAATGCACCAGCAATTGAGAGTAGCATATATACATTTAGTATGAAATTCATCTCAAATAAAGGCTTAGCATCAGTTGTTGTAGGACAAACCCAAGCCATCCAATAGTTACTTGCAATCTGAAGTATTTGGAATGAAGACTGTGCCAAGATTATGATTGGAACCAGGATTCCCCCTTTAACAATTGTCAAGTAAGACCAGTAAACTTCTTTTGATATGCTCCCTCTTTCTCTTTCTTCATCTTGCACCAATTTACCATCATTTCCTTTGCTCTCTTCAGGATTATCTTGCACTGTGTCATGCTGGATGCTCACAAGTTTAACATTTGAATCGGAATTGGTGTTGGATTCACCTTCAGCAATTGGATTTAAAGTTGATCTACTTGAATTTTCAACCACAAGAATTGACTCTAGAGCTTTGCTATGAGCACCAACTAAAAGTTCAAATCCTATATTTTGCTTTAGAAGTTCTTCAAACTTTCCAGCTTGTACAATCCTTCCATTTTGCATCACCTGGTTTTTCATTTGGGTCAGTTTGATACACTAAGCCACAATGTGACAGCTTCAATCCTACTAAAATTTACTATGATATAATACATTATAAAAATGAAAAAAGTTAGTTCAAATACCCACTTCGTGAGTGTATGGGGAAGGGAATACTCTAGGCAGTCTATCCCATGCTTTTTGCAGAGAGACTGATTCGAACCCGCGACCTGACACACCACGGCAAGCAAACTTACCGTTGAGCCAAGCCGGCCCTTCAAGATAAAGGAATCTAAATTAAAAACATTTGACTCTCTTAAACAGTATGAGTAGTTTACCAGATTCAAATGTCTTTACCAACATAATTTGATATACTCTTCAGTGACTAAATAAATATAAAATCAAACATTCACACTGCATTTACCAGAATAAGGTCTGCTGCTGGAAGAAACTCAACTTGGTGTGTAACAAAAAGTATAGTTTTCTCTTTGAGAATCCCCATAAGACACTCCTGCAGAAAACAATGAAACAAATGTTGAAGCAATTTTTTCTTAAACCAGTTCTCAAACCATGAAACATTTACTTATTTGAAGTGTAAAGAAAATCTGACCTTAAAGAGGTGTGTGCCAGTATGAGCATCAACGGCGCTGAAAGGGTCATCAAGAAGATAGATATCAGCATCCTGGTAAACTGCTCTAGCTATCTGTATCCTTTGCTTTTGTCCACCACTCATATTAATCCCTCTTTCTCCAATATCTGTAAGGTCACCACAAGAAAATAGCTCAAAGTCCTTTTTCAATGCACATGCTTCAATAGTTCTCTCATACTTATCATTATTGTATTCTTTTCCAAAGGTAATATTCTCCTTGATATTTCCAGTTAATATCCATGCTGATTGTGGAACATAAGCTTTTGTTCCACTAATCTTCACTGTCCCAGACTGTTTATATATTTCTCCCAAAATGCCTGAGAGAAGACTAGACTTTCCTGAACCTACAGATCCACAAATTGCCACCTTCATTCCTCTCTTAACCTTTAACTCACTTACATCAATGGTTGGATTTCTTGAATCAGGATCCCAACTAAATCTCCCTTTTTCAATAACTACATCAAATTCAGTTTTGTCTTTTGCAACATATTCAATGACATCATGTTGGATTTCTTCCTCCTTGAGGTAAGAAGCAATCCTATCAACTGAAACTTTTCCTTGAGCAATGACATTGAGTAAATCAGGAAGGCTAAATATAGGATCCTGTAACATTCTAAATGTAGCAAATGCAGATAAGACCCTTCCTGCTGTCAGTTCAATCCCCATGAACATACATGCCCAAAAGGTTATCACAGAAATGAATGTTGGTGATCCCCAAAAGATGAAAGCAGAAAATGCTCCTTGTCTTAATGACTTCATTAACCAATTATACTCTACTTTCCTCAATTCTTCTATCCTTTGAAAAAATTGACTATCCCATGCTTGGAGTTTCAAAGTCCTCATGTTTCTGAGAACTTCTGAAGTGGCTTTCATCCTGTTGTCCTTAGCCTCCATGATCTTGGATTGGTACCTTTTTTGTATTTTTGTAAGAGGTATGTTCAAAGTCATAACTGCCAGTGTAGCAGCTAATGCAGCCATTGAACCTATTCCAAGATTTGTATGCAAAATGAAAACTGCTAAAGAAATTTGTATAGGCAGCATCCATATTACATTTACATACCAAATGAAATCTGTGATTCTCTGCACATCAACACTCATATAGTTCATTATCTCACCACCTGTATGACTTTGGCGCGATCTACTCGAAAGATGTAAGCCCTTCTTATATATATGTGAAATCAATGCAGCTCTAAGGCGAAGGCCTAATTGCCTGGCACCAAAAATCCATTGCCTCTGAGCTATGGTCTCAACCATTTTGGCACATAAGAAGCCTAGTGACAGAAGGTAACCGCTTTTTAGCCCCCGGGTTTCCTTCTCCCCAAGGAAATTCACAAAGTCAGTGATCAAGTATGGACCAACATATGATGCTGAAGCACTTACTACTGCAAAAAGAGCATTGATTGCTGCTTTCTTCCTAGCAAAGAAATAGATAGCCTTATAGATAGATGGATTTGTAGTCCCATCTTTCTCCTTAACTTGTCTAAGGCTCTCATCAAGGGAGTAGGTCAGAAATTCAGCTGAGTCCTTGATGTCAACATCAGGAATGTCATTCTGTTCAAGGGGTTTCTTGTACCCTACTACAAACAAAGGATTGAGCCAAGAGAAGGTAATGAGTTGAAGAAAAGTAGCTTTTCCATAAGGAGATTCCCCTTGTTGCTCTGAATGTTTCTCAGTTTTCTCTCCAAGAAGTGGTTCAGATTCAGCATTTGTGGCAATTAAGACATTGCCTGTCTTCCCTCTTGTTGAAATAACCAAAAGGCATGTTGAAGCAAACAAACCAAGGAAATCTGCATATTCTCTTATACCAATCTGACCCTGGTTGTTGACACTGAAATTGGCATGAAGGGCTGTGCTGATAATGCACAAAAGGAAACTGCAAAGACACCAAGCCCTTAGAATCCAAGGGAAATGAGTATTTGTTTTTGATACCATGCATATTGCTATTCCACTAATTGCCCATGATAACACTTGAGTTATCTCTGATGTAAAAGCCTGAAGTTTTGAGGTACATTGAGGCACATGATTGAGCAATAGTAATAGCATTAATGCATGAACAGCAAACAATAAAATGGTGCAAACTAAGCTGACTTTGTAAGCAAAACCAAGTTTCACTACAGTTGGATGCTTCTCTGTGGCAAGATCTGAGACCTTGTTTTGCTTTCTGATCATGTTCTTCATACATGTTCTTATGAGTTGGACTAACAAAATCAGAAAGAAACCAAGTTCCACTGGTAAAACCACATCCTCCAACAAGCATGGTGAGTCCAGTGGCTGCCATTTAGTCCAAAACATACTTCTAAGCTCTGTAGAAATCAAAAGACCAGTGATGTCATAGTCATTAGTATATAGTTCGAACAAAAGTTAATTTAATTTGATAAGGGTGTAACAGAGTTCAATCATTATTGTTGAGATACATAGTCTGTCCCACATTGGTTGTATGTGCAACCAATGTGGCCTTTATAAGGCCTTGAGCACTCCCACCCTTAGAGCTAGTTTTTGGGGTGGTGTATCCCAAGGTTCTTTACATAGTATCAGAGCTTGAGTGACTACAACCAATGTGAGACTCTATACATCTCAACAATTATAGTTCAAAATTAGGCCTTTTATCCATGCATGTAAAACTTGGTTTTGTTATTTCCTTGTTATGCAAAATTTAAACATTGGTAGAGAGAGTGATGATTATACTAGGGCCCCTTCTACATTCAAATGGAAATTTTCATGGGTATTGATACTACCTTTAACTATTTAAGCATAGTTAACTAAATCTAATTTCACAATAAGTGATTAAAATGGACTATTAAAAATTAATTGACTTCATAGATTAGTTGATGGAGGTGAAAAAGGATGTTATATGCTTTAATCATCCATTTTGTTCGTCATGTTTATCTATATCAACCATAGTAATATGGAAATAATCATGGATTTGAATTATAACTTCTAGCTGAACCAAATCCAAGTTAAACTTGGGGTCCTAACCAAGTGCTAAATGGGGAACGTAAAGTGAACATCTATGAAGGTTTTTAGTGATTAAACTTGCTACAAAGCAATCATGCAACTAGTACCTAGAATTTTTTATATTGTAACATTTCTTATTTTATTATATATAGAGAGATACAGAGGGGGTAGTTTATGTTAATATTGTAACATTTCTTATTTTATTATCCAATAAATAAAGGATTTTACAGCTTTCCTATGACTGTACAAAAAAAAAAATTATGCACCAATCATGATGTTACACTAGTAAAATTGTGCGGTGTTGCAGAAAATTTACATCCATCAACAAATTATATTATTGATGCTATAAACGAAGTCATTTAGAATAGCATAAAGTTGATGTAGATCTGTGTGTTACTGTATCTCATGATTATGACTATTACTTTAAATTCTTTGTTTTAAATTGAAATCAATCATGGAAAAGTACAAAAGTAACGATTATAAAATGTCCCATTTAAAAATCATTATGTCCCATATTTTAATTAACTTATCTTTACCCCTTCGCCATTAATTGAGTTAATTATTGACCAAAACCAATTTTCCAAATAAAAGGGAAAAATAAATCTTATTTCATAGGAGAATTCAAGTCTCATGTGATATATGAAATGTGGGACATACCTATTTAAAAAAAATAAAAAATAAAAAATGAGTGACACACCTTTTTATGATGAATGTAGAAAGAATTTGTTTTCTCATGAAATATGATAAAAATAAACCCCATAAACAAATAATATGAGACAGCTTTTGGTATCACCGTTTAGTGTACACAGTTGTCAAAGCAGATACTTCATACAGAACAAACAAAATCAAATAAAGTAACAAAAATGTCATCATTTCAAATCGAAATTCCCTTTTGGTTTTTTGTTTTTGTTTTTTCTGATCTTCCAATTTGCAATAGGAACTCAAATTTGATTTTTCCAACAAAATGAGCACATATAAGGAATATTATTATTGAGAAGATTTTCATATTATTGGGACTTAGATTAATCAATCCACACACACAAAGACAACATTGTTGCTGACAGCTATGGCATGTGGTTTTTATCACTTCAATATGAAACCAATTGTTTTCCGATAGGTGGAACCTACTAGGAAGGCAGAACCTAACTAAGAGATAGAATATAATAAAATAATATATATAATATATGGGTTTAGTGTGTGTCATTTAAAAGGATACAAGTTGTGTTCTTTTAGTAACTTACACAGAGTATCACTGATCATATTTTATGTAAGTCTGAAAAGTTACACGTCAGCGATGTGACTGAGAAGAGAAAAAAATAACTTTTCAGATTTATACAAAGTATGACCGGTCATACTTTGTCTAACTCATCTAAAAGGACACAACTTATATCCTTTTAAAAGATATTTTTTTCCCCATAATATTTATGTGTTATAGTTTTATTTGAATACGTCTGAAAACAACAACCTAAACATATAATAGTTTAAAACACTATTTAAAAAATACTGCAACCACAGCTACATGTAACTAGCACATATAACTCGTATGTCTATATATATATATATATATATATATATATATATATATATATATATATATATATATATATATATATATATATATATATATATATGGATTTTATGTTTATTATGTTGTAGGAAAAGTGATTGTGTAATGTTATAGAGATTCGTTTTGCGTGCCATATTTTTTTCTTTTTTTTTGTTTTAAAATATGTGGGCCCCACAAAATGTTGTGTGTGTAGGAAAGTTTGTTGTGTTATGTTAAAGGAGGAAATGAAAACCCTATATATATATATATATATATATATATATATATATATATATATATATATATAGGGTTATATTTATCTCATTCAACATAAGATAACTCATCTTCCTACACACACATAATAAAGGTGGATCCCACTTTTATTTTTTTTTTCTCCAATCATTCGTGGATCCCTCTTATAATTTTGTTTCACTAACATAAGATAATTCATCTCCAACAACAAGAAAAAGATTTCTCATATATATAATTAATTCTGAATATCATAGCAATTTTTTATTTTTGGTGGGTAGAAATATCATATTAATAGTACTGTTACCTAAACTCAGTCACCTATGGTGTTCAGTGATGCTTAAATGCAAAATGGATATCCAGAATGATGCTTCTCTGTTATTGAACAGCTTGATTGCTATCTATAATCTATCTTGGAATATCAACAGGAATATGCATGATTCTATGAAAGTAGCCAGTTTGTGTTATTAATTCAAGCATTTATTTTGAGAATGTTCATTTGAAAAATACATACTTGCATAATATACAACAGTAGCAACTAAAAAAGTAATTCAAAGTAGTCATGTTACTAGATAATTAAAGTAACTTCATTGTTTAATCAAATCTTAAAATCTTTTGTACATAACTTCAAAAGAAAAGTCCTTCAACATTTTGTAGAACATGAATTTATCAGTAGTAGTAGTCAATCATCCAGGCAACTGAAGAACAAAAAGACAATTAGGAACAAAACATTAACTAGAAGTGAAATGCTCACACATAATGCATTCTCAGTTATCAAGAACTTCAAAAATACTGCTTTTGCTTCAAATATACATAATCACTTCTGGGTATGAACTTTTCAGTAAAATGAATTGGTCTCTCTCTTCTTTCAGTTGTCAAATGTATATTATATAAGAATGTTAAAGACAAGTTCATGAAACTTCTAAATATTGATTACAACTTACTTGTTGCACTAAGCATGTTGTAGAAGTCCTCCAAAGGCATGCTTGCTCCTCAACTTGAAGCTTAAATTCTGCTTTTTTTGGGTTCTGCAGAAAGTTTTACATATGATTTGGTCTTAGTTTTCAAAGGTTGTAATAATTTATATACACACATAAATATAAGTACTAACCACTCTGCTAATATATTATGGATTTAGAGCTTTAGTGACTAGGGAAAGTAAGAAGCATGGGAAGTAGAAAGAGAAGGAGAAGGGGGACATAGAGAGAGAGAGAAAAAAAAAAAACAAGTGCAGATTTATAGAGCACTAGTAAGAAGATCACTAGAATTTTCAAGGGATTAATGTTTCTCCTTATAAAATAATTTTATCTCCTACACATATATAAAAAGGATTTTATTAATCTCATGTTAAAAGAGATAAGTTATCTCATGTCATAAAAATAAACTTGTGGGTTCCACCACTTGAAAAAAAAAAGAAAAAAAAAAGGTAGCACAATTATCGAAGGGTGTGTAGGAGAAAGATTTACCACATGTAACATAAGAGTAGTTTTTTCCATATAAAAATAGGGCAGATTATATTTACAAATTTTTTTGTTTACAAATTCTTACAAACTACATATGTTCTCCCGGGAGAACATAGTGTAATTTGTAAAAAATTTCAAAAAAAATTTGTAAACGGATCCGTCCCCTACAAAAATATATAGAGTCACATTAAACGGATCCGTCCCCTATAAAAATATAGAGTCACGTGTAGAGAAGAGAGAACAAAAAAAATGAGCTTTACACACTTTTATGTATGTCCAGAAGATAAAATTATATTTTGTACAATATTAAAAACACTAATTCCAGAAGATAAAATCTTTGGGGCTAGAGGATGTGTCTCCCTCCTCGAGTGGGGGATTATTCTCATCCTTTCTCCGTATCCTGAGGACAAGGTGATTGAAGGAGGTTGAATGAGGATACTCCAGTTATAAAAAAAAACACTAATTCCAATTTTTAAAGGGAAAATATGTGACATAAATGTTTATTTTTCTGCTCGCTTTCACAGAGAGACAAAGAAACTTGAACTGGTAGAAGTCACGTGAGGGTGTATATGCATAATTGATTCTTGGCATGTTATATGAATCATGATTTGTGGCCTTTAGCTTTTAGTAGGACTGCAAAGCTGAGTACCGTACCACACAAGTAGATCTGTTGGCCTCAGAATTGATAAGAAACGACTAGCCTTCTCCAAGCGGTGAGGTTGCTCCTTTCGTTTCGAGTCACATTTCTGGAAAACACTCTTTTTATGTAAAAATGTAATATAAATTTAAAATCGTGTATAATTAAGAGATTATTTTCTGAATTTGAAATCGTGACCTTTCAATCATAAATGAACAATTTTTTGAAGAAAAAAAAAACTGTGAAGAAGTTAAAAATTAAAACAAGCTTTTGGTAAAAAATTTGAGAATCCCAGATTTTGAATTAACTGGGTATGACAATAAAAAACTATTATGAAAAGTTCATAATCATAAATAACTATGCACAAAGGTATATGTATTCAACCATAAATTCATACCCATCGTTGTAGGTTAAGAAATTTAAAAAAATTCTTCTATCATGAAAAACTTTTATAATCGAATAAAAACAATCTCAAATTTCCTATGCAAGGACAATAACATTAATGACACGGATATGAAATTGACACCCCACTATGTACATTTTTTTTTTTTTTTTAGAGGAAATTGACAACATGGCATACCTCTATTCAGATGTCAACATCTCAGACACAAACTCATGAAATCTTGAGGTTGGCGCACATTGAAGGAGTGTTTTGAGATTGGCTTAAAGATAAGAAAGTATGTGTGAGAGGTGGTGAATCATTACCTTCAAAATAGTACAATCTAGAATTTGATTGATGCTTTGTTTTTTTTTTTGTCACGATGAGGTTAAGATGATTGAAGAATATGATTATATGAAAGTAGTATATAGAGATTAATACTGGATTACGGAGAGAACACTTTGATTTTGATGGCAATTTAACCCAGGAAGAAAAAAGAATAAGAAAAAAATGATTAATGGGTTTTCTTTTCAATAAAATGATTTTTTTTTTAAAAAGTAATAGTTGACAAAGATATTTTGAATGTAACAGTTAGCATTTGAGTATTGTTTTTCGGAAAATGTTATATTTATCACTTTTTCTTCTCAGTATCATATCTTAATCGTTGATTTCTGTTAATTTAACGATTATAATTTATTGGAATTTAATAATTAATTAATAAGTGTAATCTAAAAAATTATAACCGTTAAATTAACGGAAACAATCGATTAAAATTTAGTAGTAAGAAGAAAAAATGATAAGTATAAATCCAAAATTCTGAGTTTAGATTGCCAGCTAAGGTAAGCGTGATTGATGCATGTATTTACAACTGGTTCGTTGTCTTGTAGTAAATTAAACTAGAGTTAATCTGCACATGGATCCGAAGTAGCTAGCAAGAATCTCGGATGTTAAATTTATAAGGGTGAAGTTTAAATATATAAATTGAAAAAATTGTTCAAAATTATAAGAAAAATATGCATGTTTAACTCAATTAAAATATATATTAGAAGAGAAATGTAACATTTCATATGTTTTATATGAGGCTTTTTGACCTTCATTAATTAATTAATTAATAATTATTTTGTCCCTTATTCAAAATTATCTACCAATCTGCCCCTATTTAATCGATTAACTTGAAGATTTAATAGATTAAATCATTAAAAATGGAAAAAATAGTTAATTGAAGATTTAATCGATCAAATCTTCAAGTTAATCGATTAAATCTTCAAGTAAATTTTTTTGTCTGTCAGGAGATTTAATCGATTAACTTGAAGATTTAATCGATTAAATCTTCAAGTCAACCATTTTTGCTAGTTTTAACCATTTAATCGATTAAATCTTCAAGTTAATCGATTAAAGAGAGACAGATTGATAAATAGTTTTGAATAAGGGGCAAAATGACTATTAATTAATTAATGAAAGGTAAAAGGGTCAGTTGGTTGATACGCACAAGAGGATATTCTTTTTGCTATTTCATAAATTTTTAATATTTTATTTACGTGTAATATTTAGATGAAAATTATATTTATAACCTTTGTTTTCTTATAACCTTTTAAAACTACTTTGTTATTATCAAATTAAAATTAAATTAATATTTATAAAATGAAATGAAGCGCTGACGATAAGAAAATGGTGCTAGAAGATTGTAAGGAAGAAAAAGTTATAAATATTCTCTTATTATTATATGTTACGCATTACTTAAATAAATATGGATGTTATAAGAAAATATTTAAAATTATAAAAAAATGTATAATTAATTTAAATTTAAAATTAAAAAAGGTAAATTAACATGATTTTAACGACACTTGTCTGACACGGACACGTTCTGACACGCTCGGACACGCGTCCGACATGCGGTCAACTCTCCGACAAGTTTTTCCAACACGCAGTCAACTTTTTCGGACACGCAGTCAACGTCCGGACACGTTTTTTTTTTATCTTAATTTTTTTTAAATCTTAATTTTATTTTGTTAACTAAATATAAAAGAAATAATTTATAAATTGATTTTTTTTCTGTTATGAAATTTGACATGAAAATTTAACCAAGTATGAAAAATTATTTATATTTATATTTATGTTATGAAATTTAAATATTTGATTGGTTATATGACTTATTATAGACTCTTATATGTATTAAATATAAATTATATTATATATATTAAAAAAATTATTTAATATCAAAATGTGTCACAAAACGTGTCGGCGTGTCGTCATATTCCGTATCCGTGTCCCGTGCATCATAGCTATATATCACCAAATTTTGCGTTAATATATGATTGAATAAGAGAAAACTAATAATTAGCTCATGACAATTATCTAAGGGTGAAGACAATTATATGACTATGCGATGGGTAACATCCTTGTTTATTTTAATAGCAATTATGACCGTAATCTATTAGACTAGTGCACATGTACTCGAATAGTGGAACATTTATCAGGGTGTGGCGAAATGTACATAGGTCTATGAAAGGAGTAAGTAACTGCCAAGATAGCAGAATCAGCAAAATGATTTTTTGTTTACTTTTGGAAATTCAAAACGAATAATTCATATGTCAAAATCAAGCTCTAATAAAGGTTGTTTTATTTTTATTTTTTTTATAAATAGTAATTCTCGGTAATCTTGTAAAAATCTTAAATAATTTATTATTATCAATGTTATGAAGACCAAATCAAATCGGCCGGTGTAACCAAAAACCAGACCCCAATCTCAGGCATCGATTCTAGAATATGTGGTTATATATTAATCGAATTATCAATGATCAACTCTATTTACTGGTTATAATGCTTTTTAATTATAGATTTATTGTACAATATTAAGAGAATAGAATATATTTATAAAATGTTTATCTTTTTGTCATGTCACATAATATAAAATTATGTCATATTATTTCAAAATTATATTATTCTCCGAATTAAAAAAATATGTTTTGATAAAATTTATGTCATACATAACCAAACAAAAATATCAAAACATTTTTCCTTAATATCCCTAACTCCTAAAATAATAAAATTTTGAGATCACCCGATGTAACTTTATTTCGTATGAAAAACAATAAATCCATTTATAAAACATCATGATGTCTACGACGAAAATATTTTTTATGCTCCAGGATTATCCAATAATTTGGTGCTCCCTCTCACAATATTAATTTTTTCTTTCTTTTTACCCCTACTATTTTTTTCTTTCCACTTTTATCCTTCTATTTACATTAAGGGACCACCAAAAGAACGGTGATCACACATCAACATTAATAATCTCGTCCACAACACTAAAGTTTTTGCATATCAATGCAACACAAATATTAACAGTGGGACCTACCTAAAAAAAAAAAGAGGTTCCTTATGGAGAGAACCCTAAGTTTGAAAGTTAATTGATTGCAGGTTAATGCTGTTTCACCACGTGGCTGTGTTGCAAAATGTCAACAAACTCGGTAAATATGTTCGAAGATCAATGTCGTTATTGTATCCGACAATTGAAAATGATATATAATATTATAAAGATTTGGTGTTGTCAAAAAATTATAATTATATATTATAGAAAATATATAATTATAATATTAATTTTTTTTATAAATATAATTATGTATTATTAGTATTATATAGTTAAGATATTAAAAAAAAATTCTCACCTATACCGCTCGACAAGCCTTTGAAAAGTTAATGAGCAGATAAAACAATAGTTTTAAAATCAAAACGATGTATTACTTATAGTATATAATTATATTTTTAAAAAAATAAAATTTTAATATTATAATTATGTACTACTCGTAATCAGGATCATTTTATATAAATATAAAATATATTTTTAATCTTAGCCATTATCTTATTTATATTTATCTATCGATTATGATTTATTAAATATATGAGTCGTTAAATGCAAATAAATTAATAATTAAAATTTAGTGTAAGATTTATTATTTTGATACTAATATAAAAATAACAAGTCATATACATATTAACGCTTTTCTTATAATAACAAAGGGTTTTATAAGAATTATGTTATAGGAAAAGTGATTGTGTAATGTTATAGAAATTCGTTTTGCGTGCCAGAGTTTTTTTTTGTTGCGGGCCCCACAAAATATTGTGAGTGTAGGAAAGTTTTTCTGGTCATGTTAAATGATAGATGATAAACTCAATAACAAATAAAGTTATTTTATTTCTATAATATTTTGAGATTCGGAGAAAAAAATATTAAGCAATTGAGGAATACTTATATTGCAAGATAAAAGAAAAACACTGAAGACGCATGTATTTTTTGTGGTTTTGAGGTTACAAAAAAAAATTCATATATATGTTAAAAATATTTAAGAGAAAGTTAATATATTGAATATCTTGAAAATAAAAAAATGGTTAAGTAATCAGAATGATTTAACTAATGATATTAAATACTTCTTATACAATATTTCGGGACAGTGAAATTTTTTGGGGTAGTTTGACAAATCTCAAAAAAGGAAAGGTTATACTTAGTACATGTTTTTCTTACTATCTCTTATTACCAAAGTTTAATCGTTGATTTCCGTCAATCTAACGGTTATAATTTATTGCAAATTAATAATTAATTAATAAATATAACCCCATAAATTATAACCGTTAGATTGACGGAAATCAACGGTTAAGATTTGATAGTAAGAAGTAGTAAAAAAAATAGGTAATAAGTATAATCTATCTCATCTCAAAATTTGTTTAAAATCATTTTTGATAAATTAATTGTTGGACATATTCCTACTTGTTTTTTTTTTGGTATCCCGGACATATTCCTCCTTAATTACTTAGGCGGCTACACATTACATTTCAATATAAATAACTTAATGGGAAATTATTATCTTATTTTACATGAAATAATTATCTCATGTTATTTTCATATAAAAAATTGTGCCACCATTTTTTAATAAGTTGTGGGCCCCATCACATAATGTGTATATAATAGTAGATAACTATCTCTAACAATATCAGAAAATAAAATCCCTTAAAACAAATCCCATAATAACGTAGAACTATCTAAAGTATGGAAGAATGGTTTATTCTCCATTTATAAATGAGAAATAATTATCTTGCATAAGATAATTTATCTTATGCAATAATAGAGATAAGATAGTAGGGTCCATTATTTAAAAAAATTAATAATAATAATGGACCCTTGTATATTTATTTTAATACTTTATATTTATTTTCACCTTTGTATGATTATAATTTTCCATATTATGTTTTCACATTAAATATGTAGAATCATAATCATACAAAGATGAAAATAAATATAACTGTTGGATTAACATAATTAATTTAACGGTGAAATTGAGTGGTAGTAACACTAATTGATTGTTAAAATATCTTATCCCAAGAATAATATGCCATATACATATTAACGCTTTTCTTATAATAGCAAATAAAGTTATTTTATTTCTATAATATTTTAAGATTTGGAGAAAAAAATATTAAGCATTTCAGGAACACTTATATGGCAAGATAAAATAAAAATACTCAAGACGCATGTATTTTTTGTTGTTTTGAGGTTACAAAAAAATATATTTTTCATATATATATTAAAAATATTTAACAAAAAGAAAATATATTGAATATCTTGAAAATAAAAAAATCTTTAAGTAATCAGAATGATTTAACTAATGATATTAAATACTTCTTAAACAATACCCGGGGCAGTTAAATCTTTTGGGGTAGTTTGACAAATCTCGAAATTTGTTTAAAATTATTTTAGATAAACTAATTGTTGGACATATTCCTTCTTGTTTTTTTTTTTTTTTTGGTATCCTGGACATATTCCTCCTTAATTACTAGGCGGCTACACATTACATTTCAATATAAACAAGTTTGTATGTTTTAAAGATGTGAAAACATTTTCTCATGTTATATGAGAATTCAACTCTCATTTTAGTGATTCTTCGATTTGCGTATAAAATTTTTCTTTTTTTAATAAATAAGGGCTCCACCATTAGTTGAGTCACAACATGAGAATTGAATTCTTATGCAACATGAGAAAATCAAATCCTTTAAAAATCCCATAATAATTGTAGAACTATCTAAAGTATGTAAGAATGGTTTATTGTCCAATGTCAAATAATTATGTTATGTTGCATAAGATAATTATCTTATGAAATAGAGATAAAATAATGGAGACTATTATTTTATTTTATTTTTTAAAAAATAATGGATCCTATATCTTATTTTTATTGCATAAGATATTTATTTTATGCAAAATAAGATATTTTATGCAACATAAGATAAATAAATCCCTCTATTTAGGAAAAATCAGATTATTGATATAGAATTATCAAAGAACCAAATCAAACTGGTTTTTTTTTAGGGAATTGAACTCACACACCACTACACTACATACACCTATCACACACACCCCACACCATGGCTAATCCCAGTGGAATCAAACTGGTTTTTTTTTCCTTCTTCCATTTTTTTTTATTTCTCTTTTTTCTTCTCTTATTTATTTATTTTATTTTATTAGTTTTATATTTTTAATTTTTTTCCATGTATTTTTCTTTCTTATTTATCTTTTTTTATTTTACTTTACTTTTTAATTGTTTATTGATTTTATTTTAATTTCTAGTATTTTTTTTTAAAATTTTTCTCTCATTCTTTACATACTATTCATTTGGGTTTCCAAAAATGAAACGGTTTTACAAATATTTAAAGGATAAAGTGTGTACCATTGTGAAGGTTATAAAGTTGTGTCATTTTAAGAGAGGGAAATAGATAGATAAAGAGGATAGAGAGAGTTGATAAAAAAAATAAGATGTGGGTATCTCTCTTTGTGAGAGTGAAAGAATATAAGTTATGTCATATAAAAGATAAATACTTTTCCCATATCTAAAACCAATTTAGAATTGGTTCATAATTAATCTGAAGATCGTAAAAAAAAAATCAGTTCAATTTTTTAAGGGTTTTATAAGAGTTATATCGTAGGAAAAGTGATTGTGTAATGTTACAGAGATTCATTTTCCGTGCCTTGATTTTTTTTTTTGCTTTAAAAAGAGTGGATCCCACAAAATATTATGTGTATAGAAAATTTTATTATGTCATATTAAAGGACGAACTAAAATCCCATTTTTTAAACTGAATTATTTTTTTCAATTCAATTCGATTTGAGAAATAAAACCAAACCCTAGTGAACTGTATACAGTATACACTCCTATGCTATGTTGGACAAAAAGTAATGGTGCACCAAGGACCGTGAGGACTCTCAAATTAATAAATAATTGAGGCAGACAGAGTATATAGATAGTAGGTGTGCGCAAGGATTTGTGCCTATGTATTTTAAGAATAATAAGGAGTAAGATACTTTGGTACTTGTGTGATGTGACCCAACAAGTGGACTAAAGAAAGCATAATCATATGCACCTAGAACAAGGCTGAGGTGACAAAATGCGGATGCATTGTATATAGTGTGGTAGAGCGAATTTATAGTAGTGTGGGATCATAAAGTATTGGGTGGGATTGAGATAAGAGAAAAAGAAAAAAAATTGAGGAGACAGGAGAGAGAAAAAAATTAAATAAAAAAATATAGGTGTCAATTTTTGAGTGAAAAGATCACGGTGGTCCGGGAGCACAATAAAAAATTCCTAGTATGGTGATGCACCTCGCAGATTATAGTTAGAGTCGACACTAGACACAGGATACGACACGACATGACATTCTGACACGTTAGTTCCAAAAAATGTTAAATTTTGACACGTTAGGAAACGTTTTGATATTATATAATATTTTTAATTTATGTAGTGTATATTATATTTAATATTCAATAATTTAAAAAAAATAAAGCTAAACTTATAATATTCATTAGTTTTGCAAAAAAACATAATATATTCCAAATGTTTATATTAAACTCAATAAAATCGTAATCGTAATCTAATAATCGTAACTCAAAATGTAATGCAACGTCACCTTTGAATCCTTTTGGAGTCTTTACAATGAGTATTGAAGTGTCAGAGTGTCATTAAATATCGGAAAATGTCGGACAAGACACGTCAATATTTTTGAAGTGTCTCGATAGATTAGAGTCACTTGCTTGCGGAGCATGTGTGAAGCAGTGAAGGTGCAACTAGTTTAAGTGTTTAGGATGTCAAGTGTAATGTGGCCATTGGCTTCAAATAGGAACGAGTTCAAGCCACGTACATGCGGGGACAGGTGTCAAGGTGTCTTGGATGATTAGCAATTGAGTTTTATTGTTGGGCCCAATATGCTGATCCAGAAATATATAATAAACATGGTGAATACTATACACATGTATTTTTTTTAAGGGGTTTATTTTTTTCATGTTGCATGAGAAAACAAACTCTTCTTACACACATCATAAAAAAATGTGCTACTCATTTTTTTGTTTTTATTTTTTTAAAATAGATGGGTCCCACACTTAATGTATCTATGACATGAGATTTTAAATCTCATACAACATAAGATTTATTTTTTACTTTTTTTAAAGATGTAAAGATAAATTTATCTCCTACATATATATAAAAATGAGGAGGGATATTTTTACTAACAAAATCTTCTACTACCAACTCACTACCTATCTAATCATAACATTTTCTCTTTTTTCAATTTTTTTTAGCATTCTCTCTCTTTGATTCAACGGTGATTAGATAGGTAGTAAATTAGTAGTAGAAAATTTTGGTAATAAGAATATCCTTCCTCTATAAAAATATGTAGACTTATATTTTTCTTTTTCTCTTTACATGGATCTCACATACTTTATGTGTATATAAGAGATAAATTTATTTCCTACGAAACAGTAAACCTACTTTTTAATTATTATGTTTATCTGAAAATGTAGTTATGAATATATAACGTGTTATGACTGTAACTTTACTATCGTTCCTACTATTTGGGTAAGAAAACAAAGAGAGGTCTATTCCATCCTCCTTGATTTCTATTTGTTTGCCTGTTTGGTTTGACTGGCAGCTATGAATATTGCTAGTTGAGATCTGTTGACTGTTTGTTTGTCGAAAGTATCTCTTGGCTGCAACTTTTATTTATTTCGAGATTGCTATTTTGCGTACGTGACAAAAAGCTTCACCTTGTCCATGAAATTGACATTCACTCAATTATGTGTGTGATGTGCGATGTGTGAACTTTAATAAAGCTTCGGATGGAATATTCGTGCAGGTTAGATGAAAAAACTTAACACTTATCCTTTTGAATGAACTTTAAAAATCTCTAAATCATTGTATTCAAAAATAAAAAATAAAAAAATCTCTAAATCATTGTATTAAAAAAATTAAAAATCTCTAAATCAATTTAAAAGTTTCAATAGTGTTCGCTCCCCAATTTTCAGGCTGGACCGATGACGTTTGGGCCAAAGTCTGAAGCTTTCTGGATTCGAATAATGGGCTGAACTGCTGAAGTGACTAACTGGTATTACTGGGTTAGATATTACCCAAATTCTTAATTCTTAACTTGAAAATTATGTTAAGATATGATAAAGAAATAAAAGATATTAATAGATCTCCCCTTTATGGTCTGAATAATTTTTTTTAATTAATTACCTTTTTATATTGCTAATCAATTTATCTAATTTGGCAGAAACCCAATCTCTTAATATTCTAAGCCTTTATTCCCTTAAGAGTAGGGGTATAAATGGGCTAAGCCGGCCTACAAGAGCATACGGTCTAACCTATATTAGGTTGGACTTGGCCTATTACTAAAAATCAAATAGAACATACATAGACTTTTAAAAATTCTATTTAGAAAGTACGTCATAGACTTTTCTGCACATGTCGGGCCTATAAGCCTACAAGCAGGCCTATATCATATTATTTATTTTAAATAAAATTATTATTTTATTAATTTTGAATAATAAAGTACTATTATTTTAGTTATTTTTTGAATTATTAAATATTTAATAGACTTAAATAGGCTAACATGCCTTAGCTAAGACTTTTATTTGTTAAATATAGGTCAGACCAGACTTGTAATTTGGGTATACGTAGGCTAACAGGCCAGGTCAGGCCAAATATTTTTTACATAGGCCTAGCCTATTTAAGCCAAAGTCTAGTCTAGCTTAGTCTATTTACACCCCTACTTAAGAGAATCATAATTTCTTGGTATTTCTCAAAAGGATTTAAGCATCAAATATCAAAAATTATAAAAATGGCATAAGGATTAAACGATTCATGTGTCTATCCCTATATTCATACAAACCAATGATAATTTTACCAACTATTCATATATCAACATTCATGTTGTCATATATGAAAATGAAAAATCATATTAAATATTAATTCAAAACATAAAGATTCAATTGGGTTCTATCTAACCCTAACTGCAAAGAAAATCAGCTAATCATGATAAAAACAAAAATAAAAGAAATCATAAAGGCTTCGCCAAACTCCATTACAATTAGGGCATGGTGAATCTCTGTGAATCTCTATGAGTCTTAGGTTGATCTCTTTTGATGAAAAGCTACTTTAAAATGTCATGAAGGTAGTATTTATAAAGACACCAACACATAACAATGAGGATTGAGCTTCTCTTTTTTGGGCGCTATGTGACAAATCTTCTAAATGAGATTTTGTCATGATATTTGTAGCTTCATATCTTTGCAATTATCTAAAATGCCAAAAAGCATAATAATTAACTTAATGAAACATATAAAAAATAATAACTTCAATATTAACAATATAATGCATTAAACTCATATTTTGGTCATTAATTTAGGAATTTTAAGATTCCATTTTGCATTCTGAAATATTATAATTTAAGGTTTATCAATCATCATGCTGCACAATAACCACCATATTGCACTCAATAGTAAAATCACATTATCATCAAACCCACTTCACATCAAGCACCACCACCACCACCTCCTTAATATGCTCAACAAATGCCACCAATTACACTTCTACCCCCAGTGCAACCTACGGCAGTTCTTTGCCACTCTTCAATGTGCTCCTCGGCTAGATTTACCATCAAGGCAATGATCCTCCCAAATTTCGGTTGCAACACATTTTTGTTGCCAAGGCACCCATATTCATCATCCTCCCATCAACAACATGCAACTTAATAAGTATTACTATGTTGTTTATCGAAGCCACAAGCCACGAACCCAACCTCAATAACAATACTAACAAATTCACCATTAGCAAAGTTAAGCACAGTTGGGCACTCCAAGTGCTCTATCATGGCAAAAACAAGCCACTTATTGACGCGATTCTCTTGGCTCTCATTCCTTTGGGTTCTAAGGGCCCTACCAACATCCCCTCATACAAAGATGGTACCAAATGCCACCCAATTTTTGTCCATACCAACCGAAAATTAAAGTTCTTTATAATTAGACTTGACTAGTCAGATGATAGCTTCGGTGATTGAGTTGTCCGAGTATCAGATTGATTGTAAATCAAGAACAACAATCAAGGCACATGTCTTAGTGAAAAAGCCAACTTCAAGACCCTAGGTTCAGGTCTCATGAGCTTGGCCACTTTTAGGTGCCTTTAGCAGAAAGACAAGTACTTTACCTCGATAGCCCAAGCTCTTAGACTACGAGACTGATGGAAATTATTCTGGACCCATGTAATGGACCCCGTTTTAAACTACGTGAAATTGACATTATCTACCTTGAGGTAAAACATCTTTATAGATAAAGGGTTAAGTATCTCTTTGAAAACCCTAGCCTCTCTAGTTATTACCGTGTGCACACACACATGCACACTCATCTTGGCTCTCGGTCCCCTACTTGTGCACATTCATCTACCACCTCATGCAACTATTTCCTCCTTAAATACTGCTAGCTTACAGATCTAATAGAAATACTGATCCACCCAAGATAAACCATAAAGCTTCAATATGATTAACACCATAACCAAGAAGAAGAAAAAACGTAGCCAAAAACCAACTTGAAGACGTGGCCATGTAGAGGCCTTTTGGGGATGACAAGGGGAGGCTGTGCATAACAACTGCCTGTTTACATCGAGAAACTTGTTGCCAGAGCGTGAGGTTCTTTTATGGGAACAAAAGGTCTACAATAGTTATTTTTCTTTGGAATACTCGAATACATATAAGTAAAGCTCAAAATTGAAGTTTATCGAAAAAAGAAGAAGCTCAAAGTTGAAAATTTGTGGTTTCCTTATTTTTAATTTTTTAGGTCAATGGATGTATTTGTTAGAATTTTTTGAATTGGAGCTTTTGCAACTTTTTTTTATAGTATTCAATTGTTAAATTATATTTATGCATGTTATAATTATTATGAATATATTTATTTATATCTCTATATTATTAATATCGCATACGAATATATTTATTTAATATATATATATATATATATATATATATATATATATATATATTTGCACATTATATTAACTAAATCATTATGGGATAAATAAATATACGTAATAACTTTGTAAAAATATAACCAAACCCAAGACTCGTCATAATGTAAGCAATCAACCACATTATATATTTTTTAATAATAAACCACTTGAATTTACCACCTTACAATTTTGTTGCATAAACAAATCGAGATTGGTTCATTTGATTATGTTAGTGTGACCGAAATCATATCCTACAATTAATGTGAGACAAACTATAAAGCATGTTTGGTGTGATGCATAAGGCTCGATGGTATAATTTTATATTAAACGTTACAGTTTTAGTTATTTGTTGTGACCATCTATAAATTTATACAACAGAACCCCTCAGTATATCAAATCAAAATGATGTATAACTTAATCAAAGCAAATGAGTGAGATTAGGCCTGATAAGAAAACCCTAAACCCTGGGTAAATCCTTCCTATCCCCATTTTACCCATTTTCTTCTTCGAAAAAATGAACAAAGTCTCCTTTCATAGTCTCGTGCCGATCACTTTCTCACATTTCTCTCTCTTTCTCACCCAATCCACATTACTTTCTTCACTTCTATGTCTATGCTACTTCTTCTCTTTATCTTTCTTTCTCTTTATTTTCAAACTTTTTTTTTGGCTTTCCAGCCATTTTCCTGCAAGGGAAATGGTTTAACTGAGAATCGATTTATGCCCAGAAATGGATTTTCGTGTTTTGAGGTTGCCCTTTATTATTTTCCCCATTTCCTAATATTAATAGAAAAAACAAAAAACAAAAACTTTTGATTGAGTGTTTAGCCTAGACAGAATGAAGGTATTCGACTCAATAATGATTTTGTTATTGTCAACAAATAGAGGTACTCTAGGGATGGTTTGAGTATAAACTTAGACTAAACGATATCCAATAATTTTCAATTTGAGAAATTAAACCAAACGATAATATCTTATGCAACCATTCAAAAAAGGTAATAGACATCCATAACTCAATCGCATTTTAAAATACATGAACAAACATTGAGAATGTATCTTTGGTTTGTCTATTTCTTCGGAAAGTTTTTTGTGCTATAACATCAACAACATATTTTGTCTTTTTTTTTTTATTTTTATTGCTAGAGTTCTGTTTGCTTTTAGATCTTATGTATCTATGTAGAGTATTATGTTGGCAATATTCTTATTCATTGTTGTTGGGTGCATTAATCATGTTATCTTGTGGTTTGATTGGAGTTTGGGGCTGGAGAAGGGAATTTTGAATTTCTTTTTCACTAAACATTAGCCTATACTCACTACTTGTTCGGTTAAATACTGCACAGGACCCCTTGGTGGTTGCTGCATTTAGCCTTGCAGTCTATAATGGTGGAAATTTGTTGGAACCGGTAAGCATAGTAGGGATGATCAACAAATCACATGATGTGAGATTTCTTGAATTATTAGATACTACAGGTCTGAATGTCTAACACCCTGTGTTAACCCGGTTTGTTCACATGTCATCATATTAAGTCATGCTTAATTAAAAATTACGGAATATCTTTTTCTTTTCAATTATGACGTCATTATCATTACCAAGTTGAATTACTTAATTCATTTTCATAAAAAACATTGTCTGTATGTAAATTGCATGAAATCTAACTGAAATACCTCATAATATAAATATAAAGTGAGTATCTAAGTCGTGAGACTACAACACATAGCCCGGACAGTATTCTGATACATTATACAACTAAAGTCTGAAATCATAAAGATAAGTCAATGTGGCATGGACAATCCCGATGCTCATCAAATAAGGCAACATAGCCCCAACAGCAGTCTCAACTATTTAAAGTTTTGGGTAAGAAGTAGCCACTGGCGGACCTAGGTGGGCACTTATGTCGGCAAGTGCGGACATAAGATTTTGGATTTTAGTTTTTTTGTTGTTGTTGTAGCCATGTAGGTCCTTATTTGTCTCTTGGTTCAATATTTATATTAGGAGTAAATATCTTTTTAAGTTCCTAATAAAAAATATGGTTCCCACTTTAGTCCCTTATAAAAAATTAGTCTCGAGGAGGTCCCTAAGAAATTCCATGTGGATCAATTTAGTTAAAATCGTGGTCTTTCACAAATTCAAAAAAGTCCTACATTAGTGCCTCAAAAAGACTAAAATGAGACCACTTTAAATTTCATAGGGACCAATTGGTTTTTGATACCATGTAAAGAACCAATTCAACCCAAAAGCTTAAGCTGGTAGGTGAGGGATTTTTAATGGTTTTATATATCTCAACACGCCCCCTCACACGAGAGCCCATTGGACTTGAAGGGTGGAAAATACACAGGCCCACCTATGCGAACAACAAAGAAATTCCACTTGAAAGAAAGTGGGGGGCGGCGAGGATCGAACCCGGGACACGAGGCTTTGATACCATGTAAAGAACCAATTCAAACCAAAAGCTTAAACTAATGGGTGAGGGATTTTTTGATAGTTTATATTATTCTCTAACACATCCCCTCACACAAGAGCCCCTTGGGCTTGTAGCATGGATATGGCACAAGCCCATTATTAGTATACCTTGTGCTGCACAAGCCCATTTTTTGGTCTCCCTTGTGCTCTTCTTAATTCCACCTGAAAGTGGGGGGCAGTGAGGATCGACCTCGTGACTTGGTGGTCACTCAAGCTCTGATACCATGTTAAAGAACTATTTCAACCCAAAACCTTAAGGTGGTAAGTGAGGGTTTTTTAATGGTTTTATATATCTCAACAGACACAATGAAGTTTCATCAGGTGATAAGTGATGAATTGGTAAAGCCTAAATGTGTGCGTTGTGTTGTGGTTGTTGTGGGTAGTGAGAGGGGCTTTTTGACCTATGTAGCCCTTATTTAATAATTAATTATCAAATTGACCTTGATTTTAAATTATTTCAAAAATTTAACCTCTCCAGAAAACATAACACCAATCTGCCCTTGTTTGACCGTTGACCATTCTGCCTACCTGGGTAGCCCCATCCCTACCCGGGTATTTTTTGAAATTTTTTCCCTACCCAGGTAGTCATTGGCATACCCTGGTATATTTCAAAATTCTGGAAAATGTTTGAATTACTTACCCGGGTAGGGAGGGGGCTACCCGGGTAAATCATCAAGGGATACAAGGGTTTACTTTGTTCTTCTGTTTATATAACCATTAACATAACTCAAAGATTAAACAACCACAAAATGAACCATCAATGATTCCAGAAGCAAATAATTATATCTGACTGCTAAACAAAAGGATCTAATCAAAGTCAGTCCTAAGAATACAAGCCGAGAACAATGTAGATCTGGAAATATAAACGGAAAAAATAAATAATTGAATTTCAAACACAATGCAGATAAGGTATATATACAGAATCGATTGAAGATAAAATCAAGAAATTAATGAAATTATGAAAATAACATTCAAACAACCTTAGATCTGTAAGATCGAAACAAATTTTACCCGAATCTAGAGAAATGCAAAAAAAGAACATCAGATCGAAACTTACCCAGATGCCGTGCTCGAGACAGTTGAGTTCCCAGCAGGCATTTCCAACCCTTGTATCCTTGATGATTTACCCGGGTACACCCCTCCCAACCCGTGTAGGTAAAAAATCTCAAAAAATACCCGGGTAGGGAGGGGTGTACCCGGGTAGGCTTGGTGGTCAACGGTCAAACAGGGGCAGATTGGTGTTATATTTTTTGAGGGGTTAAATTTTTTAAATAGTTTATAATGAAGGTCAATTTGATAATTAATTATTAATAAAGGGTTATAAAGGTCGAAAAGCCTAGTGAGAGGGGTTGGATGGTTTTCGATTTTTAAGGTCATGAAGGTCAATTCCTGGAGGGCTACGTTTTATTGTTTGGTAAAATCAGCTTTTGTTTGTACTATTTGGAACTATTGAGAAAATTCCTAAAGACGGGCGTTTTCGTCCATAGATAGAGATTTGTTGTTTGTGCCTCTTTGCAAAATTAGAGTTTGGTTCTTTTAATGGACTGATTGTGTCTTGGCTTGATGAGCATGCTACATAGTCTTTCTCATTTGTAAGCTCACCCAGTTGTTCTAGAATGTATGGCTGCACCTACTCATAACAGAACAACAGCTTCCACTCTTGTGTGTCTTCTCCATCTTCTTAACCTTCGCAACTGTGCTTAAGGTTACAAAGGGACTTCTAACATCTATGTTTTTTTTAAAGCTATTGGGTTTCTAATCAATGCGATCACAATGAATATAAAAGCAGTGAAGACTACAATCACAATAACTACAAGTAGTGAATGATTTGAAATTTTTTCCTACATAGGAGAAAATTAAAAATAAGTGTTATGCATAGGGGCCAAAAATTTAATATAACACAACTAGTGAAACACAAGTTGGTGCCATGTCATTATTAACAGCCAATTTATAATGAATAGATGTCGGTGTTATCAAATCTGTAGACGGCTGGGAATAGTTTGAAAATGATTTCAAGTATAAGGACCAAATTAAAAACTTTTATTTTTTTCATGTAGAGAACAAATTAAAATGAGCATAACATGTAGGGACAATTTATTTATTTTATTCATTCTAATATTTGAAACAACATCTTCTATTTATTTTTTTTTAAATGCCAAAATGGTGACATATGATCTTTTTAAAAAAAAATGCTCCAAACTGATCCAATTGGTTCTCTATCAATTTTAACTGATTCTGGACAAATTCGACCGATTCTTTGCTAATTTAGCTCTATGGCAAGCTAACAAATACAATAAAGAAAACTAATCAATTCCTTGATATCTTTCTCTTTAATTTTCTATAACCTCGATATATTATTAAGTCAGATTCAGAAGATTCAAGTTGAACTAAGAAATAGACATTTGACGCTTCTTATATTAAAGCAATTCATGAAAGGCTTTTAAGTACATGTCCATTTCTTGTCTACATAGTTTCTTAGGTAAGAACTCGCATCACTAAATTATAAATTTAATGAGTTGAATATGATTTTTGAAAATATTCCATAATTGATATAGGATAATTAAGAGGAAATGATAATAATTAATATTAAGTCTCTTTGCGGAAGAATCATTATATGTTGTTTTTGAAGAGACTATAATCTGGGGCTCATAACATATCCTATATTACTTCATGTGTATGCTTGCGCAGTTTGGGTAGATTTGCTCTTTACATTATTAATTGCTCCTTGGACAGAATATCTTCTCTGCACCACTATTACTCCCACATTTCCCTCAGCACATCTTGCCCAACATTTACCATCATCAATTACTTGATGATTTTGAATGTCTTACATATCCATCATTGACAGAATATTATTATGTGGATAACAACGAAAATGAGTCTCTTCGAACATGCATAGGTAATCATATATCTTATTTTTGTGACTTCGGCAAGTGCACCGGTCGTAGAGTAATAGAGTATAAGTAAAAGATCATTCTCACTTGGATTTCAATCACTAATTCACTACTTCCACTTAAGTTTAACAATCGATTAAGAGATTTGAGTGAAATTTGAACTCAAAATTAAAATAAAAAGATAAAATTCAAATTACTTGGCATACAAGAAATGTAGTTCGGATTTCAATTTCCCCTAATTTTTCCTTTATGTTATGAATTAAAACCTTTAATTAAACGCCTTTTTCATATCATCGATCGATCCTCATAAATTATTTAGAACTCAATCCCTTGACATCCTAATTCTTTATTATCTTGAAAAAACCCTAGTTCCCCGGTTATTCCTCAATAAAACAAGCATAAGTTCAACAATCATAACAATCGCATAACTCCTATGTCTATCCCTAGAATCACAAGAATTATGATGAGTTTATCATATGTGTTCATGTACCAACATCTATTTCCATACAATCATCATAGATTAGTCTACAAGATCAAACTCATAGAAATTATTAAGAGAAGATGAACATATACGATATAAAAAGGAAACATAACATTAAAATTGATTCAAAACGTAAAGGTTCAATTGGGTTCCATCTAGCCATAACTATAAAAAAATCTTGCCTAACATGCTAAAATTAAGAAAATAAGAAAACAAGAAGGTTTCCCTAAACTCCATTGGTGTGATAGCACGATGAATCTTCAAGGTTTCCAGCATAATCCTAACTTCGACCCATCTATGGCTCTCAAAAGTATGAAAGACCCCCTTCTTCGATGAAAACTACTTCTTAGCCGTCAAGTGTTATGAGTTTCCTCTGAAAATTAGGTTAAATATGTGTAGAAACCATAACTTTGGGTGAAATGGGCATTAGTTGGGTCGTAATCGGGTGTTAAAATTCTCTAGAGAGCGTTAAAACGCTCATTGGAAGAATTGAAAACGAGCTGGAGAGCGTTAAAACATTCTCGTCCAGAATCTGAGTCTTTTTTCACGTTGTAGAGCGTTAAAACGCTCTCTTGCAGTAGTTCAATGTCCATTTTTCACATTATGAGCGTTAAAATGCTCAAGTAGAGCGTTAAAACGCTCTCTTCCAAAATGCTTCCTTCTTCCAAAATGCTCAATGTCCATTTTCTTCCTTTTGATCCATTCTAACTTAGTTTTTACCTACAAAACAACCACAGATTATGCACATTAGTCAATATTTCAAAGTTCATGCTTTTTAGCCAAATAACCCTAAGTTTCCATGCTCTTAGCTAGATAGTAATGTGAATTCAGTACTTAAAAATATGATAAACTATGGTTTATCACTTATATTTCAATAGTATTAATGATTAGAGGGGGAGCCAAGCCCTTTATTTGTCATTTATATCTCTTGGCTTATAATAGAACTATGTCAATGGAAGAATCATTATATGCTATTTTTGAAAAGACTAACTCTATTATGCCTAGAAAGGATATTTGTGAGGAAAATTGGACAACATCTTTTTTTTTGTACATATTGGACAACATCTTTTGGTTAATAAGAAAAGTAAAGAAGAGAAAGAACTAACCTTAACAAGGGCAAGAATTTCCAAAAGGATGAAGAATGACGATTATTGGATATGTTTTAAAAAGGTTTAGCTTGCCAAAATGCTCCATGAGTTAGCTAAGTCTCTTAATCTCTCTATTTGCTTGGATATGGTATGCAATGTTATACTAGCTTTAATGGAGAAAAACATTTACCATGATATCTCTTGTTTTATCATTTATGACTTTAAGGTAGGATTTGATTCTTGCATTGCATTATCACTTGCATATCCTAGATCTTGATGATATTTTGACTTTGTACTTGGATCCTATGCTCATCTTTGGATGATTTGACTTGTTGTGGATCAATCAAGTTGAATCTTAAGGTTGAATTCATGATTATAGTATGGATACTATGGTTAGTTTATACTTCTAATGAATATCTTCCCCTATTGGATCATATATGATGATTTGCTATTAATTGCTTAATGCCTTTTGATGTTGTCAAAGGGGGAGAATAAATACAAATTGAGAAAATGTAGCACACTCCTACCTAACATGTTGAGAAAAGGTAAAAAATAAAGATGAAGAGGAAGAAGGTGCTACAAGGTAAAAATGAGTTATATTGAACCTAGAACTTCCATATTTTTCTTCTATGAAACTATTCATGAATTAAGGGGGATCTTTGATGTTCTAGCTTGATTATTAAATACCAAGTCATGACTATGCTTAGTGGATATTTGTTATGTTGCTCATAAATTCGCATGTTTAACTTGGTTTTTGCTATGTTGCCAAAAGGGGGAGGAAAATATCAAAATAGAGCAAATTTTGTTCTCCCATCATGTATATATACACATTGGTTTGTAATTCTTCACTTATAAAAATAATATTTTCAAACCATATATACTTCGGGAAGTATTTGTATACATTGGTAGAGAATATTTTTCACACTAATCATTTCTTAACTATAAGTTTGTCATCATCAAAAAGAGAGAGATTATACATACAAGGTATGTTATGATGATAATAAAGAGGCAACAACAAAAAGAGAATAGCATTGATTAAGATCAAAAAACATCAATCATGTGTGGAGATTGAAGATACATGATTGCAAGAATATAGATGAGCTATAAAGAAAACTAGCAATGGATCAAGAGCAATAAAGAATAATAAGATTAGTAAAACCAAGATTAAAGTCTACAAACCATGGATAATATTGAAGAAAAGGTTAATCTCGTAAGCCATGGTAAGAGATGATCAAACCCAACAAAGCTTCCAAGAATTACAAAACCAATAAATCAAAGATCCTTTTAGATTATATTTTTAAGACTTAGATTCAGTTGTACGTAAAGATATATGTTGAATTGTACTGCATGAGCTAAACATTGCATGACTCTTATACAAATAATCCTAGCATGCTTCTCTAACGAAGAAAAATAACCTACATTACAGAACATATCATTAATTATTGAAAAGATATATCATCGGTTACCCGATTAATCTAGTTTGAGCTAGGTAAAACCACAAAGGTGACAATGATTGAGGCCAATAATATCATGCATTAATAAAAATGATTATAAATATGTAAAGTTGATTCACAATATTTACGAGAGAACTTTTATATTCAACTCATGTATGGTTAATTTACAAATAAGTTCATATAATTACAAAAATATTGATATATTCTCCTTCTATATATATATATAAATTGAAATATAACTGAACACGTGCCTATGTACGGATATGGTGAGAGAAAATTTAAAAAAATAAAATTTGTTTCTTGTTTATATGATCAAGAGACAAGTAATAAATAAAAAACTCTATAAATATATAAAAAAAAGAGTTACATTTTTTCAAAATGTTTTCTCCTTCTTATTTTATTTTCTCATGTCCTAATAAAAGTCTATTGCGTTGTGTTGAGAGATTGAATTACGTAGCACCAAAATCCCATGCACTTCCGTATGCACTTACATTGTTTTGAATTGACATACACAGAATAAAGCGGGGTGCACCTATGAAAACCTACCATTTCTATGATTGCTGAGTTCTCACATCAATTTCAAAACGTAATGGTCTCAGAATTAAGTGTACGTGACAGTGATGAATAAGCTACTTGCCAAAAAGAAACTAATAGAGATATATCATTTCTGATCTAATCCATAAGACATTATGAAAATTAACACCAAATAGAAATTTAAATAAATAATAACTCATTACAAAAATTAACATTAAAATAAAAGCTCTTTTTCATTCTCTGCCTACCTATACCAATGTTTAGTGAGGCCAATAAATGATAATAACAAATATAGTTTGTTTCCCAGTAATAGTAGGATGCACTTTCTGTCACAATAACATATATGGAGTTGAAGGAAGCATGGCATCTCAATTTGGTTATGACAAAACTGTAATGTCGGAAAGTCAAAAGGTTTATTATTAAAAAAAGAATATATACAAAAAAAAAATTATTAAAAAAAGTATTAATGTTAAAGAACCATATCAACCCAAAACCTTAACGTGTTAGGTGATTACTTTTTTTTAATGATTTATATTATATTCTCTAATACACCCCCTTACGCAAGAGCCCTTTGGTCTTGAAACGTGGATATGACACAAGCTCATTATTGTGTTGCATAAGCCCATTTTTTTGGTCTGCCCCATGTTTTTCTTAATTCCACCTGAAAGTGGGGGCAGTGAGGATCGAACTTGTGACTTCGTGGTCACTCAAGCTCTGATATCATGTTAAGAACCATTTCAACCCAAAATCTTGAGGTGTTAAGTGATGGTCTTTCAAATGATTTATATTATATTCTCTAACACACCCCCTCACGCAAGAGCCCTTTGGGTTTGAAGCGTGGATATAGCACAAGCACATTATTGGTTTGCCTCATGTTGCACAAGCCCCCAAGCCCATTTTTTGGTCTGCCTTGTGCTTTTCTTAATTCCACCTGAAAGTGGGGGCGGTGAGGATCGAACTTGTGACCTCGTGGTCACTTAAGCTCTGATATCATGTTAAGAACCACTTCAACCCAAAACCTTACCTTAAGGTGTTGGGTGAGAGCTTTTTTAATATTCATATTATATTCTCTAACACACCCCCTCACGCAAGAGCCCATTGGGCTTGAAGTGTGGATATGACACAAGCCCATTATGGGTCTACCTTGTGCTGCACAAGCCCATTTTTTGGTCTGCCTTGTGTTTTTTCTTAATTCCACCTGAAAGTAGGGACGGTGAGGATAGAACTTGTGACCTCGTGGTCACTCAAGCTCTGATAACATATTAAAAACCACTTCAACCCAAAACCTTAAGGTGTTGGGTGAGAGCCTCTTTAATGATTTATATTATATCCTCTAACAATTAATTAACGTTGCCGCTCGTCCAAGTGATGGTGAGGGTGGGTTTGGTTGTTGGTGATAGTTAAAATGATTCCATTGTTCCAATGTGGATGTGTGAGTGAGATCTATAAATAAAGTCACCTATTACGCTTCAAAGCAGGAAAAAAAACCTATGATCGTAACATATATCCAAAAATGTAGATTATGTTGCAAACTCAATATTGCTTCAAGGCTATGGAAGCCTCTTGGGAGTAAAAGGTTGCGTAGCTTCCCCTAAGTTACCTCTAATCTCTCTCTCTTTCTCTCTCTCCGAATAGTTGATTTCATTGTTGCTATACTTCTCCAAGGAAAAAAAAATGAAATTATACCATTGGGATCTTCAAGCCCAATATGTTCCCTTTTGAAGATCGCTACGACTAGCACAAGTAGAAACCAAATTATGTAGTACTATCCCAAGTATGAATTACACTATCAAATAATTTGGGGGGGGGGGGGGGGGGGTTATGTATATGGTTATAAGCTTGTAAACTAACATAGGGTAACGATACATAAGATATCTTCGATATTATCTTGGGGAATATTTATAGGTGGTTGAGGCACCAGCTTGGAGCGGGTAAATGAAGGGGGGTCAACCCTCCTCGCGGAATGCCATGGGAGGCTGACACCATAGCAGAAGCAGTGTGGCATCCTCTGCATCGAAGGTGGCAGCATATGGTGCTGTCCCGACAAATAAAGGGTTACTATTTATGGTATCTGGGGTGATCTCCTACTGGGTTGATATCCCATGATGAGACATTTTAGTGTCTCATTTGGGGACTGCAGTCGCCCAATGGACAAAAGAAAAAGGGGTGAAAAGAGTGAGGGGGTTTGGACCCAAGTCATTGGGCCTTCCAGATGTGGGCCATCCGGAACAGGAATAAAAAAAATAGAACATTAAAGATAATTTTGATTTTTTCTTCTATTTTTCTCATATTCAACCACCTACTTATACCCACATTAATTGGGTGTTACATGGTGCTAACTGAATATTGTAACAAAAACAATAAAAATAGGTCTGTTATTGCCAAAAGACATAAAAGTTCATATTTAAAATCCTAATTTCTATTTACCAAAAAAAAAAATCTTAATTTCTTCCTAATTGTGAAAAATCTCATATATATATATATATATATATATATATATATATATATATATATATATATTATTTATTTATTTATTTGGAGAAGTGGATTTGAACCCAGTTTCCACCGTCGTTGGGGAGCCATAATACCACCTCAATTAGTAGTGAATAGTCGTATATTCTTACAAATATGATACTAATTGAAAGACAAGATTTTTTTAAACAATAACAGTTTTTTTATTTGGATTAAATCTTAGATATTATTGCATGAAATAGTAGGTCCTCAACCGAGTCTGCCAAAAATAAATACCAAATATCTCAGTTATTTTTATGTTGTAATCCATGATTCCACGTTATATTCTCATTCGTCCATGTAGTAAGTAGCTGAGACAGCGACACTTGTATTCATTATTCTTCACCTTGGATCACTGGCAGCCCTACTCACCCGCAACTGTCCGGAAATGCGTACAGAAACTTTATTAGTCTTAAACCCAATACATAAAAAAAAAAACCTCTGTCTCTGTGTCCTGATCTCAGCCACTGCCCAAAGAAAGTGGAATACTTTCCCTCTCCATACTAGGAATGGATACTTCCATGTGGAGAAATGGTCATCTGATCATATTATTTGATCACAACCACTTATTTAAATATTATACATTTTTCTTTCTCGTATCTCATCATCATCGTGGTTGTGATCAAATAACATGACCACTTTTACACATGAGAAGATATATTCCACTCCTTAATACTTATTCTCAGGCTCCCCTCTCTTCGCTTCCCAACCATACTCTAATCCCAATGTTGCTAAACATAAAACTCTATACATGCAGCTCTGGTATTTCAATAATCTTTCTCGAAAGAGGATATTTTTATTTTCAAATATTTCTATTATCAATCTATTATTATCTTTTAGTCATTAGATTCCAGTTTTTAGTAGATAATTTTTTAAAAAAAATTAAAAAAAGAAGAAAGAAAAACAACTTTTAATATATTATCTATAATATATAATTATATTAGATTGGTACTAGAAATATTTGTAATAAGAATATCCCATCTTATCTTTTTTATCTTACTATAAGATAAAATATAAACATGTACAAGTATATTGAATTAAAAAATTAAAAAAAAAAATTCTTTGATCTTTTCACATAATCTTTTGCGGGTCTTATATATTTTTGTATAAATAAGAGTAATCATTTTATTGTAATAGCTTAGTTAATTATTGATTACTATTTTATAGGGATGTTCATCAACCGATTCAAACCGCGGTGACCGAACCGAAAAATCGAAAATTGAATAAACCGAAAACCGAAAAGTCGAAAACTGATTAAAAACCGTAAATTTTAATTGGATTGGATCGATTTTTGAATGGATTGATGAAAACTGGTCCAATCCAAACCGATCCAATATATTAATTTCCTTCTAGCTACTTGGGTCTTTACCTAATCATAGCCTAAAAATTTCTAAATCCAAGACCAATTAACCCATAAACTAAACTCAAGAAAAATTCTAGTCACATCTCATCAATTTTTTTTATCTTTATAGAACTTCATATCTTATTGCAAAAAAAAAAACTATATTATAGTTTATTAATGCTTTGTATTTCAAAAATAAAATAAAGTTACAAAATCAATATATACAAAATATGTTATTTGCACAATAATTATGAAATAAATTTTAGGATTTTCAAAAAACCGAAAACCGATCCGATCCAAACTAAAAAAAATTTGGATTGGATCAGATCGAATTTGAAAAAAAAAAAACAAAAGCGAATGGATAATTGTATGACCAAACCGAATGGATTGGATCGAATAATTTTTGCTTCCAAAATCGATCCAATTCAGACCGCGATTCCCCTACTATTTTATATGATAAATTAAATTTTATTTATTTATTTATTTATATTCTACTATTTTTTAATATATATTTTTCCGGACACCGTCCCGAATCTCTACCACAGAATATAGTGACATCAATAAAGTTTCCTGAATCTGCTACTGCCTTGGATAGTGTTGGTTATTAAATATTTAGCACTCCAAGGTGATATAATTCAACTAGGGACCCCGAAAAGTAGAGGTAGATCGTTATTTATTAGAAATTATTAAATACTATGATACTCGTGAGGAATGATATATTTCCTAGTAAAATTACAAGCCTGGAAATTGAGGTGTTTGGTAAGGTTTTTTTTTTAGATTTCTAAAAAAAATAATAGTGTTAATTTTATTTATCCACGTTTGATATAAGTTTTTTGAAATTTTTTCTAAAAATTTAATTTTTCTGAAATTTTATTTTGTGTATAATTATCTTTTAAAATGTCATCCAAGAATACCACCAAAGGAGTGGTATTCTTAAAATCTTAGGTATTGAACAAATTTTACATTTTTTTAACAAAATTCCATGAATATATTTGTCTACAAAATAGCTTTTTGAAAACATTTTTGGAAAAATAAATGTTTTACCGTATTTATGGAAATCATGATTCTCAAGCATTAAAAAAGTCATCTTCTACCAAACGCCTCTTAATATAAATATGGAGTGGATCCTCTAGAAAAAAACATGACACGGTCATGTCACAATCATAACTCTATAATGGTAGATCAACGATGACAAAATAGGGGAGGAAGAAAATATTAAAATAGGTAATTATTAAATCATAATCGTTGATTTATCTTCATATAATTATAATTGTCCTAGTTGACTATATCATATTTTTTAAAATATTAGAAAATCCATTTCCATATAAATATGATGTGAAATGAATATGCATCTTGATTCTAGATATTTCTTTTACTCTTATTTATAACATTATATATTTTCTTATAATATTCTTAGCATATTATTACACGTCTTCCTCTGTGGAGATCAGATCAATGGAGTGTTATGACTACTGTTTTATTGGGAACCACTTGAATTTTTCTTACTTGGTCACACAGAGCACTCATCATTATTGTTATACCAATAACTTGCGAGTCCCATTAAGTGCTTTTCATTACAGAATTCAAAGCATGCCAACAACCTTCTTCATATGTATTTGATGAATGCAGTTTAATATTTAATTTCAACCCCTTTGAATGGACTGTGCTTTCATAGAAAGACAGAGTACTAGACTGCATGCATGTCATTGTCTAATTTCAAGACCGCATGCAAGAGTGGAGAAGTATTTTTATGTATGTGGACCACCCAATTTTTGGATGCTTTTTCTCACAAATAAAGGGATAAAAATGATATAAAAAAGGATATCAGGGATAAAATAAGAAAAATAATTTATTATTTGTGAGAGAGATCATTAAAAAATTCAACTGGCCTGAGCTATTGATTTTTTTTCTGAGGAATTTAAATGTGAATGGTTGAGTGAAAAAGTTTCACATTAATTAAGAATGAATTAAATGATCATCATATAAGTGGAATGATTTATTTACCTAATGTCTTAAGATTTTGGGTTTGATTGTGATGTTCCGAGCCCACTTAATATTGTTGCTCATTTGCCCCATGGTTGACGGTTTCTCCCCGCTATGAGCTCCCCTTGCATGGCCCAACATTTTTATCGCAAGAGTGCATGTTGAATCTAACCATTGGACAGAGATGTCCATTCAACGATGAGTGAATTAATTTTGGATTTGAATGCTCTATCTCAGACATCTATGTAAGGATATCTTAGAAATATTCTTGGTCCATTGCTACTACATTAGGATTAATATAATTAAGGAAGTTTTCCTTAAATTTTCTCTTAATTATTAGTTTTCTTGGATCTTCTAACCTGTAAGCCTTTTTGTCAGATCCATATATATTTGACTACATTGAAAAAGAGAATTCAAATATTTTGGGTTCAGTTTATAATTAGACATACAATTTTTATATAAAAATCTCATGTAACATATATTGTTAAATTTTGATTATGATATTGTTGGGATTCTTCCTTTTAATTCCCCCCTTATATATTATATAAAAAATATTTAGGTTTTATGTACCAAAAATAAAATAAAAAATATTTAGGTTTTAATTAGTAATGATTTGTTCACGAGAATTAAGAGCACACTACATTTAAAAGGTGGAGATCATGTCAACAGATCCAGAAAATTTTATTGATGTCCACACACTCAGTGGTGGGGATTCACGAGCATATTATCCCGAAAAACATATATTAAAAGATAAAAGAATATAAACAAAAAAAGAAAAAAAAAACTTTAACTTAACATAAAAGAATAATAATAAAGAGTCAACTAAGCTATTATAATAAAATAATTATTTCCTACTTATATAAAAATATATAAGGCCCGTATAAGGTTATGTGAAAAGGTGAAAAAAATTAATTCAATATATTTTTATGTGTGTATTTTACCTTATAGGAAGATGAGAAAGATGAGGTAAAATATTCTTATTACCAAATATTTTTATTATCAATCTACTACTAATCTAATATAATTATATCTTATGGGTAAAAATCAAAAGTTATTTTTTTTTCCTTCAAAAACTTTTCAGAGATTTTTTACTAAAAAATAAAATCTATTGACGGAAAAGTGATCATAGATTGGTTATAAAAATATTTTATAATAAAAAAAAGAATATCCTTTTTTGAAAAAGATTATATCCAACAAAAGGTGCAGGTATTGAAAGTTTAGCAACATTGGGATTAGAGCATGGTTGGGAAGGGGAAGATAAGGATACGTAGACAGAGGTCGTTTTTTGATGTATTGGGTTTGAGACCAATAAAGTTTCCGTACGCACTTGTCTGACAGTTGCGTGTGAGTATGTCCGCCAGTGACGGTGGAACTTTATTGGTAGATTTTGCTTTCACCTAAATAAACATGTATTAGTTGACGGGCTAGCTACATTCGTAGGAGAGCGACTATTTTATCAAGTTTGGATAAAAAAATTATCAGACTATTATGTTAATAGTAAATTTTATCAAAATGTATGCGGCATAATTCGCTACACAGTATAGTGAATTATGCATGTAAGTAATTCGTTACATAGTATAGCGAAATATGTCACGTCAGAACAAAAAATGTCACATGTCAAATTTTAAGAAATTCGCTACCATATGTAGCGAATTTCTCAAAATTTGATATGTGTCATTTTTGGTTTTATGTGTTCTGAGGTGGCATATTTCGCTACACTATGTAACGAATTACTTGCATATATAATTCGCTACACTGTGTAGCGAATTATGTCGCGTGACATTTTGACAAAATTTACTGTTAACGTGACAGTCTGGTAATTTTTTTGTCCAAACATGACACTTTGGTCGGTATCCCGATATTCGTTCTATATTTGATTTTAAAAATTATCAAAGGACATTACAAAATAAAAGGTTAAATACAAAACAGAATTTATCATTAATCAATTAAACATGGGACAATGTAAAATCAAAACAATGGGACAATTTAAAATCAAAACACAATTTATCATTCAATAAAACATGGGACAAATTATCATAGGACGAATTTGTTCCACAGACAACACTTTCTAAAAGTCAAAACTATCTTACTCTTTTATTATGATTGATAGCCCTCCTCCACGTAGCTGTTTCTAAAAAAATATCTTCCTGTCTATCGGTTTATCAGCGACCTACCTGCCAACGCATACTTTAAGTTGGGTACAATCTAGCTTAAGTAGCAAATTTTATCAATGTATTTTTAATGGATATATATTTAAATTCTTTTAAAAAAGGTATAAATATAAATATGTGAGATTTATATCTTTGATTCTTTATTTATTTATTTTTCTCAATAGGACCCATATCTCTTTATATCTATCTCTATCTTAAAAGAATTTAAATTTGTGTTCTTTAAAAGGATATACATTTTTTCTTATATATATAATATATATATATATATATATATATATATATATATATATATATATATATATATATGAGACAAAATCAACTTACACCTGTATAAAAATAATAAATGTTACATCAAATCTTAATCATTGATTTTCGTGAATCTAATAGTTGAAATAGTGTTCGGTCCTACTTATTAACTAATTATGAGTTTTTAATAAATTATAACTGTTAAAGTAATGAAATTCATCGATTAAGATTTAAAGTAATATTTATTATTTTTACATTAGTTTAAGTTGATCATGTCTTATATATATATATATAAGGGTTTACATTTCTGCAGCTGTTGTATGTGCAACAATCAAATACTTGACATATATATACTTGAAAACATTAAATGCGGAGAATCATAACCATATAAAGGAAGAAAACATTAAATGTGAAAAATCATAACCATACATCTGTCGTTGCTGTACGTAAAGCGGCTGCAGAAATGATTTTACCATATATATATATATATATATATATATATATATATATATATATATATAGGGAAAAACATTTCTCCAGCAGCTTGAGATAAGTTTATCTCCAGTTAGTCCCAAAACTACGTCATTTTGATGAACGAAGGGTGTTTATGTAATTTTAGGTGAATTAATGAAGGGTGTTTTTGTAATTTTATTTATTTTTATATCATATACATTTTACTGAAACACCCTTCATTAATTCACCTAAGATTACATAAACACCCTTCATTAATCAAAACGACGTAGTTTTGGTGGCTAACTGGAAATAAACTTATCTCAAGCTGCTTGAGAAATGTTTACCCCATATATATATATATATATATATATATATATATATTTATATATATATATATATATTTATATATATGAGGTAGGATCATTTGAGAGGTAGGATCCTACCAGTATCAAACTTGAAATTTGACACCTCATCTGAGAGCAGTTAGATCAAAAAATAGTTGACTCGAGATTTAATCGATTAAATCTCCCTCTTTAATCGATTAAATCTTCCTCTTTAATCGATTAAATCTTCAATAATAGGAGCAACTTTGTGGTCATCTTCCAATTAGGTTGTTGAGGATGTTTAAGTTCTGAAATCTTCCAATTACTGAAGATTTAATCGATTAAAGAGGGAGATTTAATTGATTAAATCTCGAGTCAACCATTTTTGTTTATTTTGACCATTTAATCGATTAAACATTCAAGTTAATCGATTAAAGATGGACAGATTCGTAGATAGTTCTGAACAAGAGGCAAAATGATTATTAATTAATTAATGAGGGACAAAAGCGTCAAAAATTCGGTTATATTTATAACTTTTTTTATCGTACAACCACTTTATAGTTATTGGATCAAAATCAAATTAATGGTTCCAAAATAATATTAAATAAGAGCCATTGATTTGATAATAGTTATGTTGTAGAAAAAATGTTTGTGTTATGTTATAGAGATTATTTTGCGTGTCAGAGTTTTTTTTTTCTGTGGGCCCCACAAAATGTTGTGAGTGTAGAAATTTTTTTTTGGTCATGTTAAATTATAGATGATAAACCATATATATATATATATATATATATATATATATATATATATAAGAGTGAGAGATATGACATTGTAATATGATGGTGAATACGCAAAATACTTGGGGACATTGACCATATTACCCCTTTTTTAATATAATATATCTAAATATCACAGAGTCAGAATTTTTTTCCAAACTGCCATGACATCATAGTCACTGAGGTAGTCAGCTACTATAGACAATAAACGTGTCACTTCTCCGACACTGGAAACCAAAGTAGCTGACTACTACTTCGGGTTGCACGTTCAGCTGCTTGGGAAGTGACACGTGTCCCGTCCATAGTAGCTGATTACCTCAACGACTATGATGTCATGGCAATTTAGAAATTTTTTTCAATTCCGTAACATTCAAGTATATTATATTAAAAAAAAAGTATGGTCAATGTCCCAATACTTGCATGCCTGTTAAAGAGCCGCTTTGGGACTAGCTCAAAGTTGCTGTGACCCACAGTATTCATAAGATCAATTGTGACCTATTCAATCATGGCTGCACAAGGCTGTTTTTGTGAAGAGACACTTGTTAGTTGGGGGTATATTCCAAATAAAATAAAGCATGATGTGTCAACAAATGGATCGAAGAGAACTTGCACAAGAAAAGTATGGCTATTAGATAAGCTGAAAATTAATTTGCTGCCTCATAACTATTACAGTTGGCCGTGCGACAAGTGTTGCTTAGCGAAAGAGTCGTCTCTTGTTTTGCAAAGTTCTTCCATGCATTGATTCATGTTTTTTAATTATATTTAACATTAATTTTTTTTGGTCATGTTCTAGGGAGAGTTTTCCGACTATAGACTTCTAGATTAATTTTAGGAAGAGCTACCCGACCGAGGTAGGAGAAAAGCTCCGGTCACTACTAGAAAATGTTGAAATTGCGAGGAGCATTTGCAAGGGTCTTGATATTATTGCAAATTTTGACCGACATGCAATTGTGACGAAACTTTGTCCGTTTTTCTGTCGCAATAATTCCATCGCAAATCTCATCGCACTTTTATCAAAGGATTGTCGCAAATTGTGAAGGCATAAATTTTCGTAGCAAATTTAGAGAAATTACAACGGGATATTGCAACAGAATTTTTTCTGATGGCCGTAGCAGGCGCAAACATGGGAGGCAAATCTTGCGACTGTGATAAGACTAATTCCGATGCAATTTGTGATGGTTTTTGCAGTAGAAACTCGGATATGATTTGTGAGAAATTTTACCACGGACTATGATGGGTTTGTTATGAGGGAATCTAATTTCGACCCAAATTTTGAGATAAAATTATATGTGTTATATAATACCTCAATTGATCAATTGTAAAATCACACAGTGCCGGTGTGGAAACCTAGACTTTTCAGATGCTATAATTGCCGAAAGCCAAGCCAGCAAGCTACAAGAGAGACCAACAATGGTAAATCGTCACCTGACTAAGCAACAATACCCATCATAGCCCTCAAACTAGGGGTGTAAATGGATCGGGCCACCTGCCAGGGGCTTCTGGCCCTCCCTACTTTTGGTCTGGTTTATCCCAGTCTACTTACAAAACGAGACATGTTTGGGCTAATTATAAAGCCTTCTTTAAAATTAGGCCACAAGCCTATTTTGTAAAGCTTGGCTCATGCTGGCCTATATTTTTAAACATTTTTTTTAATAAAATTTATTTTATATAATGGAGTTTAGGATTGAAATCTTTTCTTCCTTTTTACTACTTTTGGTCCACATAAGCTGCGCTGTTATTTGTTCCCCATCTCCAACTTGTTCGGTTCGTGACTTTTATTAAAGTCATGGGAGTTGGGACCCATGGTTTCGAAATTTCAAAAAACAAGAAGGACCGAGAGAGATAACAGAATAAGAACGAAAAGAAAGAAAAAGAGAGAGAAAGAAAGACCGAGACAGAAGCGTTGCGCAAAGGAGAAGAAGAAGGGAAGAGGCTCGATGTGGTGCAGTGATACTTCATCGAAATAAGCTCAAGTTTTAGGGGAGTGTTGGTGGTGTGTAGTAGCTGATACTCACCGGTCATTTTGTGGTTTGAAGCTCTGTAGAGCACAGATCTGGTTTCTCTTCTTTAAAGCTTATTTGGTGACATTTCTCTTTACTCTTTCTCTTGTTGATGATGTGGTAGGATTCCTCTAAATATAGAAAGAATTACAATGTGTCTCTTGGCAGGCTAGAGGCCAGGCCAGGCTTCCTTTTTTAAAAAGGCAGATCAGGCCCATGCCAATATTTTAGCTTGTGGCAAGCTGGGTCAGATTTAAAATATTCTATATAGGTCTAACCTATTTCTACTAAAGTCTGGCTTGGCCTGACCCGTTTACACCCCTACCTCCGACCCACAACCTAACAATCTCTTAGTCACCATCACTACACTTACGATCACCAAATGCGATTATTTTCCATCTTCTCAACTGCTACTAGGGCCTTAAAACAGGCTAGAATAGTGTCAGAAGAGATTTACCAACACCGGGGCCGAATCAAACAAGTTTTCAATGTATGAAAAATATCTTCACAAGCTTCATGTCATTGAAATTCCACTTTTTTTGTGTTAATTTGGTAAAAGTGACGACGACTATCTTAGAAAAATTATTAATGAGAGAATATAATATAAATCATTAAAAAAGTCATCATCCAATGCCTTAAGGTTTTGGGTTGAAGTGATTCTTTAACATGATATCAGAGCTTAGTGATTCTTTAACATGGTATCAGAGCTTGAGTAACTACAAGGTCTCAAGTTCGTTCCTCACCGTCTCCACTTTAAAGTGGAATTAAAAAAAAAAAAACACAAAAGGTAAAACCAAAAATCAAGCCTGTGCAATATCCACGCTTCAAACTCAAATGGCTCTTGCATTAGGGTGTGCGTTAGAAAATATAATATAAATCATTAAAAAATGCCATCACTCAATGCCTTAAGATTTTGGGTTAAAGTGATTCTTTAACATAAATAATAACCTGTAAAACCCAAGAAAAACGATTTTTGAATTTTTTCCGCCTTCTTCAAATCTACTTGAATCCCACCACCTAATGTCACTTGTCCTAAAAATGTCACCTAATAAATGATATTGTTGTAATATTTGTAAAACTATTCGAAGGTTGTATTGTTGACTACTGCTTGCATAACAAGTAGCCCTATTACAAGAGTTAGTTTGGCCCAATTTAAAATTAAATGTTCTCAGCGAAACTTATTAGATGATTACATTAGTTATCCAGCAAGTATTATTTTGTTGGGAACGGTCGAGCACATAAAATATCATGCATTAAGATAAATTATTATAAATGGATAACATTAACTAACAATAGTAAGACTATTTGTATATACAACCAATTAAACATATGATTGAATTATAAATAAGTTCATATAATTAGAAAATTATTGATATATTCTACTTCTAGATATAAATTGAAAGACAGCACGTGCCTATGTACGGATATGGAAAAAGAAAGTTTAAAGAAATTAAAATCTGTTTCTTGTTTGGAAGAGGACAAAAGAAAAAAAAAGTTTTATTAATGTCATGTGACATGACATAAGTGTAGTTTCCTACCCACACAATAAAGGAGAGAGAAAGTGAAATGATGAAAGATAAAGAAAAATATGTGGATCCCACCTCTTTAATGTGTGTAGGAAAGTAATGTTAGATTATGTAACATAACACTACTAAAACCCAAAAAAAAAACTACATAAACAAAAAGATAATAATTTTTTTCCTCAATTTTTTTTAATTTTTAAAATATTTTCTCCTTCTTATTTTTCTTTTCTCATATCCAAATAAAGGCTATTGCGTTACGTTGAGAGATTAAATTATGTATTACCAAAATAACACATCTTTTTTTTTTATCCACATGCCCGTATGAATTGACATACGCTGAGAAAAAACAGAGTGCGCAAACCTATAAATTTTTGTGTTTTTTTAGATATTCTAATTGGTTCGTTGCTTCGCGACTAATTTAATTCGTGATGGGTCGTAGATTAAGGTTTTAAACTCCTCCCTATCATTGCTGAATTCTCTATGCAATTTCAAAACCTAATGGTCTCAGAAAGTGTATGAGATAGTGATGAATAAACTAGGTTTTTTTTTTTTACCTTTTTATCTTTTATTAATTAATTAATAATCATTTTGCCCCTTATCCAAAATTATATATCAATCTGCCAATTTTTATTCGATTAACTTTGAGATTTAATCGATTAAATGGTCAAAACTGGCAAAAATGGTTGACTTGAAAATTTAATCGATTAAATATCCTTCTTAATCGATTAAATATCTCTCTTAATTGATTTAATCGATTAAAACTCATACTTAATCGATTAAATATCCCAAATGAACGTGAAAGCATTGATTGAATGAGACAAACACGGTATTGAAGGTTATTTGAATTTTGAATTTTGATTTAATGTAATAGGAGCTGATTGCGTCCTATTAAATACAAAACACAATCAGCTCCTATTAAATACAAATCGCAATCAACTTCTATTACATAAATTCAAATAAGCAAGGTTTTCACGTGAGAGGTAGGAATGGAGCCAGGCCTATATCAACCTAAACCTAATAGGTTGGCGTACTATATCAAAAGGAAAGTAACAAAATCACTTCATGCAAATCAATCCAGTTTCCAAGAATCGTATTTTCTTTTGTTGGTTTTTTTGTTTGTTTGATTATCTGTGCTTGATGATTTGCTTCATATGTATTGAACCTACTTCTGTTTATGGAGGAGATTTGACCTTTGTTGTCTATTGAGAGATTTAATCGATTAACTCGAAGATTTAATTGATTAAATCTTCAACTCAACCATTTTTGTCAATTTTGATCATTTAATCGCCAAAAAGAAATTAATCGTGATCCGGTGAATTTTTCGGATCTATCCCATAAAGCATATATAATACAAAATTAGATACATAAATAAATGATTCATTTTCCTTGTCTCACCACATATACAAATGTTCGGTGAGGCCAATAAATGATATTAGCATATATAGTTTGATCACGAATTAATTGGAGGATAGACTTTCGGTCACTGTAACTTAACTGGAGTCGAATTTATTATGTAACAATGTGGGAAAGTGAAGAGGTTTAGTATTAAAAAGCATGACGTGTCCTCATGCCCATGTGATGGTGAGTTGTGTAGGTTTGGTTATTGTTGGGAGTTATCCATCAATTTTTCAAATGTGAAGCTGAGATCTATAAATTAAGTTACCTTCTATGCTTCCAAGACAAAAAACAAAAACAAAAAAGGCCCGTGATTGTAATAGAAGATACTTCTCCAAAAACATGGCTTCAAGACCTGGATTCCTTACTGATTGGCCATGGAAGCCTCTTGGAAGCTTTAAGGTTCCCTATCTTCCCTTTAGTTATCCTTAATCTCTCTCTCTATATATATATCCAATAAGTAGATGTTATTTCTGGTTCACTGACATTGGCATAGACAAAGACACACATTGAAGAATAACATGAACATCCTCTGTGCACTCTTGCTCTCATTGTTGTTTTAGAAAAGTAAAACTAGATCCTGAAAAAGTTTTTCTTATGTACTCAAAATAGTTTGTTGAGATATATAAAACCATTAACGTACCCAACAACTTAAACTTAAGCGTTTGAGTTGAATTGGTTCTTTACATAATATCACAGCCTCGTGTCCTGGGTTCAAACCTCGCCACCCTCATTTTCTTTTAAGTGGAATTTCTTTGTTCGCACAGGTAAGTGGGCCTGTGCATTGTCCACCCTTTAAGCCCAATGGACTCTCGTGTGAGGGGGCGTGTTGAGATATATAAAACTAGTCTCATCCAACAACTTAAGCTTAAGTTTTATGTTGAATTGGTTCTTTAGATAATTAATGAAGACGTTTATTGTGTAATTTTGCAGTATGTGATACTAGCTCCTTGGGTCATTCATAGCTCGTATTCTGTGTTGACGAAGGATAAGAATGAAAGGGACATATCCACCTTCCTCATATTCCCACTTATGCTATGGCGAATGCTTCACAACCAAATATGGATCACTCTCTCTCGTTACCGAACCTCCAAAGGCAATGCTAGAATTCTTGACAAGGGAATTGAATTTGATCAAGTTGATAGAGAAAAAGATTGGTATGGTATATGCAACACTCACCAGTCACCATGCATGACCCAAATGCATTTACCACAAGAAATCCAACACCCCTCCCACCACTGATCAATTTTAAATGTTTTTTATTTGAGTTTATATATTAAGATTACGGGAGTGGATGTGGAAAAAATAATCATGTGGTCATCACAACTATTCGTTTAAAATGTGATCAAATAATATGACCATATTACCACTTTTTCACATAAGAGGATCCACTCCCTAAGATTACTAACTCTAATTGAGAGGTATAAAATCTTATATATCTATTTGCATCATTATTTTTTTTAGGTTGAAATAATTTTTTTATAAATTTTTTCACTGATTTATTAATTTTTTTTTTATAAATTTTTTAACTGATTTATTAATTATTCAATTAATTCAACATGGAGAGGATCCGTTTATAATTTTTTTTATATAAAAATTACACTCTATATTCCCAAAAATACATAATATAACTTAATGTATTTATTTCCGGGAGTACCTAATACAGTTTATAAAAATTTATAAATAAAAAATATATAAATATAACTCTCTCGTTCGATATATCACAGATGACTAGTTTAAAAGTTTATTCTCATGTATGGTTTCACTTACCATTATTCAACTTTCTGGAAAGAAAATTAACAACCAAATATTTCAAATATCTTTTGTCTTTTAGGTTGTTTTATTCACTATTTATTTGGTTTTTGTCTTGATGATACAGGGATGACCAAATAATATTCAATGGGTTCTTATACTACTTGGCTAGCTATACATTGGCAGGGGCTTCACATCTTCCAATGTGGAGAACAGATGGAGTGATTATGACAATACTACTTCATGCGGGACCAGTGGAGTTTCTTTACTATTGGTTACATAGAGCACTTCATCATCACTTTCTATATTCTCGTTACCATTCTCACCATCATTCTTCCATTGTTACCGAACCCATAACTTGTGAGTCCAATTAATTGCTTTTGCTTACAGAATTTATAGCAGCCTACCAACCTCGGAAACAGTGACTAAAGTAACACTTTTTTATAAATTTTTTATCTAATTATTACGTGAATAGTATTTTTTATCATACTGTCACGTGTCATAATTTGTTACCACGGGTAGCGAATTACGTTCGCTAATGATTTCATGACATGTGGTCATATTGCAGACCAAATTCACTACCACTGGTAGCGAATCATGACACGTCAGCTTTTTTCTACAAGAGTGTGCTACATGTTACGAAATCATTAGCGAACGTAATTTTCTACTAGTTGTAACGAATTATGAAATATGTCAATATGATAAAAAATACTATTCACGTGTCATTTGAATAAAAAAATTATGAAAAATGACATTTTAATCAACGTTCCAACAACCTCTTTGTTTGCATTTGATGAATGTTGTTGTTTACTGTCAAATCTCAATCCCTTTTGAATGTCAATATCTGTGCTTTCACGTACAGAAAGACAGACCACATGCTTGTTGTCCGATAAACGAGATGTACGATTATAGATTGATGTGTATAGGATCTGGATGCCCTCTTTTTCTTTTTGGAAATCATCTAGATGCCCTCTTACATCTACTTTTAGAAAAGTTACTTTAGAGATTAATAAATAATGGATTTTATAATTCTCATTTAACATAAGAATTTGAATTTTCTTACACACTCTTCAATTTTTGTGCCAACGTGGGTCCTAGACATATTTTTTCTAACATACAGATCTCACATACTTTTTATATAAAACTAATTGTACACTATAATAACCGCATAATTAAGAATTATATATTCTAACATTAAATGAGAAATATAAAACCCATAAATAATTGTAACTATAATAACCGCATAATTAAGATAGTGAGATATATGTACAATAACAGTTAAGATAGAAGGTTCATAAGATATACATCTAATTGTCTTAATGCTTTATTTATAAATGAATTATATTATATGATAAAAATAGACTTCTGGAATTCAATTCTTAATCCATCATTATGGCATTAGAATTAATATCTTTTGATAATCTTTTATTTATTTGCCTCCTAACTATTTATTGAACCTTCTAGAGTAACACTTGTCATTGTGGAGTACCCCGGAAAACTGATAGATTTGACTTCACTAAAAAAACAGATTTCAATTTCAAATTATTTAGGTTCTGTTTATAATTAGACACATTCAATTATACATAAAAAAATCTCACCTACCTTATATTCTTTAATTCTGATAATGATATAAAAAAACTTATTATTATTATTATTATTCTTACGGTTAAAAACCAATTGATAGGTGCAACTTAACAATAAAGAATAGAATGTCATACTCTACTGTAACATTAAATGACAAAAATTTAATGTTAACCATAATTATAAGAAGATAAAGCATTACATGACAAAACATACACAAAACAAAATTATAAAAAAGAACATTCCTATTATATGCTAGAGCAACGCACTTAAGTCACATGGGCCAGCTATAATGTTGATTGGCATTTCCTAATCATAAGCAAGCACATAAATTTTCAGCATTAATTTGCTTTCTTATCTAATAACTATATTTTATTGGTGCAGCTGTCATCCATCCATTTGCTGAGCACATATCATATTTCCTTCTCTTTGCAATACCCATGTTAACCCAAGTCTTCTCAAATACAGCCTCTGTGGTGTCAATGGCTGGATATGTCACTTTCATTGATTTCATGAATAATATGGGTCACTGCAACTTTGAGCTCGTTCCAAAGTGGCTTTTTAACATCTTCCCCCCTCTCAAGTATCTCATGTACACTCCATCGTATGTATTTTCAATGCCTTGTGCTTATACCTGCATACATTATATAGATAGATAGATAAAAGGGAAAAAGGTGTGTCATTTTAAATGACACACTTTACATCCTTTCACTTTCATAAAAAGATGGGACCCACATTTTTTAAAACTTTTTCCCCCCAATCTCTATTCTATGGTTTATCTTTTTCTCTCATTTAAAATAACATAACTTTGTGTCCTTTAAAATGATACACATTTTTCTCATAGATAAAACTATATAATATATTCAACTTTACTTTATTATTTTAACTCCTTTAATTACTTCACAAAGTAATATTCTATTTTTGATATTGAGCATATTGTCATCATAAAACCATGTCTTTAATTTTTCTCTGTTCATTTGCTATGATATTAAATGAAAAAAATAAAAAAATACTTTTCCAATGTACCAAAAAAATAAAAAGGTTATAAACATATTCTCTCTATATTTTTACAATTCACTTTTTTTTTCTTTCTTAATTTAGATATCACATCACCATTAGATCAAAGAGAGAGAATGTTAAAAAAAATTGTTAGAGAGAGAAAATGTTAATCTAATGGTGATTAATTATCTTCATTTGCTATTATTTTAGTATGGGTTTTATCATATTTTTATGAGTAAGGTTACTTGTTTTATTGCTGAACGTTTTACAATTTACTTAAATATTTTTTTAATTTAGATATACCATACCATATAGTTCCCGACAATTGCAGCTTATGCTTCTTAATGAAATGCTATTGTTATTAATTATCTTGATTTGTTAATTATTTTAGTATACACCAACCTAACATTCTAATATGTGACAGGTTTCACTCTTTGCACCATACACAGTTTAGGACAAACTACTCACTATTTATGCCATTTTATGACTACATCTATGGCACCATGGACAAGGATTCAGATCAATTACATGAGTCAGCACTAAAACGTGAGGAAGAGACCCCAGATGTGGTGCACCTAACACATCTCACTACGCCTGAATCAATCTATCATCTAAGGCTTGGATTTGCTCACCTAGCTTCAAAACCTTACATGTCAAAGTGGTACCTTAGATTGATGTGGCCTGTGACAGCGTGGTCCATGATGCTCACATGGGTCTATGGTCGTACATTCATTGTGGAGAGGAACCGTTTTCACAAACTCAAATTGCAAATTTGGGCAATACCCAAGTACAGTGTTCAAGTAAATATTAATATTTTCATAATTCTCTATAATTATACAATTATTCATTTTGCATATTTCATACACATTAGTTGATAACTGTTTATAATTTAAAATAAAATTGTTTTATTGGAATTTTTTATGGGCTTTGTATTTCTTCTGCCGCAGGAGATCACCAACTTTTCCTGCACATAGAAACAAAATAGGTCACATCAGTTTTTTTGAAAGAAAAAAAAAAGTTAGACACATTTTACGAACTAAAAGTGACAGAGATGAGTAATTTTCTGTAATTGGAGAATTAATTTTGACATTTTTTTTGAGAATATCTTTATAAAAGCCTAATAAATTTTGCATGAAGTTAACATGTCTACATAAGTATTAGGCTTAATCGTTGATAATGCCACATTATTTATTGGGTTTAGTGTTTGTCATTTAAAATGATGGTTCATTTAGATGAATATAATGTATTTTTTTAAATTTTAAATAACAAATTTTCCCTCCACTTTCTCTCTCCCATAGCTTGTTCCTTTTTCTCTCTTAAAAGGATATAAGCGTGTGTCCTTTAAAAGGACACACACTTTCCCCTTATTTATTTCGTATAATTATTGAAGGGATTATTTTTTTGGGTGAATATTTTGCATTTCATTTAATCTTTTCTTTATTATCTGGCAATTAGTAAATAAGAATTCATAAAATTTCGGGTTTTATTTATGGGAAATAATACTCTCATTTTGCATAATATACTTATCTTATGTCGTACACCCATAGAATTTCGTGCCAATTTTTTCTTTTCTTTTTAAATTGCGGATCCCACATATTTGTGTCACCCATATGAGAATATACTATATCATGTAACATAAGATTAGTAAACCCCTTTATTATTAATCATCTGATATTTTTGTAGTATTTTCTGCAATGGCAAGAAGGACCTATCAATAGAATGATTGAGGATGCAATACTGGATGCTGATAAGAAAGGCATAAAAGTGCTAAGCCTAGGTCTCATGAATCAAGGGGAAGAGCTTAACATGTATGGAGGGTTATATGTTAGTAAGAATCCAAACCTAAAGGTTAAGGTTGTAGATGGTAGTAGCCTTGCAGTTGCTGTTGTTCTTAACAGCATTCCAAAAGGAACAACTCAAGTATTACTTAAGGGCAAACTCACCAAGGTTGCTTATGCTATTGCCTTCACATTGTGCAAACAAGGCTTTCAGGTCAGCTTAATTCCTTGTATAGATTTAGCTTTTACTAGATATTCATGGAAGAAGACTTATTTTAAAATCTTCTCTATCTTAATTTTGATCACATGATTAACTGTATTTCAGGTCGCCACAATGCATGAGGATGATCTTGTGAAGCTCAAAACGTCCTTTAATAGATCTGAAAGTAATTTGATCATTGCTAAAAGTTACACTCAGACGGTATTGCAAAAAACTTCTGCTTTCATTTTGAGAATTTACTCCAAAGTTTTATGTAAAATATTAAAAAAAAAAAAGTTACTCGTTGGTCGGGTTTAACGGGGAGTGATTTTTTATTAAAAAAGAAAAGTTCTGGTGCACAAATTTCCTGATTTGCAAGGATAAAGGTGAAGGTCGATTCTATACGGCTCTATCCTTTACATTTTATTGTGTGAAAGAATAATTCCTAAATTTTCATTTCCATTTTTATACAATCAGTGCTTTGTCAATAATTATGTTGAGATATATAAAAATCATTAATGTAGCCTCACCCAATAGCTTAAGCTTTTGGGTTGAATTGGTTCTTTACATGGTATCAGAGCCTCGTGTCTCGGGTTCGATCCTCACCGCCCTCCACTTTCTTTCAAGTGGAATTTCTTTGTTTGCACATGTAGGTGGGCCTGTGCATTGTCCATCCTTCAAGTCCAGTGGGCTCTCGTGTGAGGGGGCATATTGAGACATATAGAAACCATTAATGTAGCCTCACCCAAAAGCTTAAGCTTTTACGTTGAATTGGTTCTTTACAAATTACATACAAGATTTTCTTTCTTAATTCATTTTTGTTTTCTGGATAGACATGGTTAGTGGGAGATGGATTGACAGAAGAGGAACAACTGAAGGCACCCAAGGGAACATTATTTATTCCATACTCACAATTCCCACCAAAGAAATACCGCAAGGATTGCTCCTACCATTGCACCCCAGCAATGCTAACTCCCAGTTTTATTGAAAATGTTCATTCTTGTGAGGTTTGTTCATATCATCTTTTCACTTGCTAAGTTGTAAGATTTAATAAGTATAGTCGGCACCCCAAATGATGAAACTTAAAACATCATTCTTACAATATTGCAGAATTGGTTGCCAAGGAGAGTTATGAGTGCATGGCGCATAGCTGGGATAGTACACTCTTTGGAAGGATGGAGTGAACATGAGTGTGGATACACAATGCACAACATAGACAAAGTTTGGCATTCAACTCTTCAACATGGATTCCAACCTGTGCCAGTCAAAGAATTAGCTCATTATTAATGATTAGTGGGGAAATTAAACAATGTGTTTGGCTTGCTTCTTGTAGCTCTGAGGACTGTATTAATCCAAGTTATGGTTACCATTTACTAAAATAATACTGTTAAATAATGCACTCAGACAAGCAAGTGATGGTGATGCTCTATCTATCTTTTTTTTTTGGTAAGCTGCTCTATCTATCTATATATAACTTTAAACATGTTTATATATGTTAATTGTCTTTTTCATTATGCAATTAATTATTTATCCTAAAAAATTGTGAGACATGTATAAGCCATCAAAGTTTTACGTCACATTGAACTGGATTAAACTGCATGTGGGACAAAAAAAAAAACTTTGGAAGGGTATTTAAAGTTATATCTCAAACAACATTCTTATACCTTAGCAAGAAAACATAAACTTCAGAATTTTGCTGACATTCCCCGCAGGGCTAATGCGATAGTGTTAAAATTTTGTTATAAACTTAGACAGGTTATAAAACTAACAGAGAAAATACATAAAGCATAAATAAGATGAAAGCATGTACTCTTAAGAAAGTAGGAGAATATTACCAATTCTTATTATATATATTTTTATATAGAATACATGATCATATAAGACTCAAAGAATGAATATGGAGACTAATTACACATGAATGCAACATTACGCATTATGGTTTCAATTCAGATCAAAAGCCAGAGGCACGAAAAATGTCATAATATAAACCTCCTGAAATTCCAATTGTCATCCATATGTAAAATTCATGTTTTACAACATTTTCCCTTGGATGATTATATACTATGAATATGCTTTATTAAAACCTTGCTCAGATGATATAAACTAATCTTATATACAAAGGTGTTCAAAAGTTTCAGTCAGCAACGACTTTGTGAACAAATTTTTGAGAGAACTTGATGCACATCTCTCACCATCCTTTTGAAGATCATGTGTTGAAAAGAACTTTGATGAAATGTGCTTAGTGCTATTTCCTTTTATGTATCCTTCCCTTATCTCAACAATACATGCAACATTATCTTCACATAGTGATGTTTGTTTTCCCTTGATCATTTCAAGACCACATGCTTCTTGTATATGTTGAATCAATGACCTTAGCCATATACATACATTCTTAAACAACTTCATGTAGTATAAATTCTGCATAGTTGAAAGATATTGCCATCAAGGTTGATTTTCTTGATCACAAGGAATTTGTTGGCATGCTTTTTTGGGTTTAATAAATACCTAATATTTGCATACCAAATTAATTAACACAAACTTTCAATCCATTTGAGAGAATAATCTCACATCATGTATTTCGCGTATGATGCTTTGGATTTTGTGAGAAATGCCTACGGGAAAAGCAAAATCAGATATATCTTTTAGATCCATAAGAGGAAGAGCAGATAGGATCCTAGACTTGATACACAATGATGTATTTGAGTCCACACTTGTAGCATTACACGAAAAATCAAGGTATTATGTTTCTTTTAATAATTTTTCAAGTTATGCGTGGATATATTTCTTGTACACCAAGGATGAGGTGTTTGATAAATTTCACGAGTTCAAGGCATTGGTGGAAAATTAGATTAACAAAAAAATCAATATGCTGATAACTGACAATAAAGGAGAGTTTTGTTTAGAAAAATTCAATCAATTCTGTGCAAACAATGGGATTACAAGGCAAAACACCACACCCTATATAACAATCCTCCAGCCGCCGGTGTAAGAACCTACACCGCTAAATTAGGAATTTAAATAATTTAATTATGAAATTAGAAATTAATTCCATAATTGACCTTGGATAATTTGGAAAAATTAGAGTAATTATCAAAAAGGTCAAATTACGCTTAAATCGCTTTTCTGATAAAAAGTATGAATACCGGTTCTGCTTCACGGTATAAATGTGTATTGACGAAGTATCCCGAAAAATTGTAATAAAAATAATGAGTGGTGATGTCCGAACTAATACCGCCTATGTACAAAATGCGTATCGGTAAAGTGTTTCGAAAGATTATAACAAAATATGATAATCCTAGAAAAATGTCTAGGATCAAAATATTAAGTTTGGTGGAAAAATAATTAGTGGAGATATTAGAACTAATACTATTGATTAGTGGGCACACCGGTATAAATAGAGTGACACATTAACCTAGGTCAGAACTCTACACACTACTACGTGATAGCAGCTGCCATTGTGCCTCCACCTTCCCTCTTCAAGAAAATCTCCAAGTGATCATTTTTCCTCTCGACTTCTCCACCAAAAGACATTGAATACCCAAAAGCCTTCATTTTCCTTGTGAAAGAACTACTCTTGGTGCGTTTTGGGGCATTAAAGGGCTGCCTTCTGTAACAGCCCGTTGTACACCGGTATTGTTAACATTAATTATGATATTAAGCGTAGTTACAATCACAGCAATTCATTTATAAAAATGCGAATAAACTTTTTCCGATTATTACGCGAGCAGTTGAAAACATAAAAAGCGTAATAATTAAAAGCTGTGAACGTAACTGTAAACTCTTGCGGAATACTTATCTATACTATATTAATAGTTTACTTTAATTATAATAAGACACAAAGGGGTTCCCATAAAACCACTTAGCCAATTTCACACTTTTGCGTTTTCTACACATCTGAACAGGGTTCGGTCTCTAAATTACTGCGGACGCACAGTAAAAATTCAGTCCCTCATACCTTGCTATCTTTTTTTATTACTTAATTACCTTTCCAGAAAGCTATCACATGCTTGGTTCTGAACTCATTTGCTCCGGTTATCGCCGTTTGAAGTTGGACAAGCAAAATTGCCAACCAACCCCGAAACAGCTCAAAATGTCCTACATTCCTTGAATTTCTGCACCTAAACAACTCATCCATTTGCTCTCAAATTCTTATACCATAAACTAGACACCTCAATCTCAGATTTGATATATCATAAACTTAATTTGACTAAGAAACGAAGCGGGAATAAATTTCCCAAAATGACCCAAAACTGCCCCCAAGTACAGGGCCAAAACAGGGCAGCAACTTCCCTGGCCTGTACAGGTCTGCGCACCTCTCCAAAAATTCCAAGATTTTGATACAATGTAGGGGACATCACAAGCTTCAAAATGGCGTATGGTACGTTCCTATCGGACCTCTATGGAGGGAGATATGCTCTCCCGAAGTTCACCTAAAATCTGCCAATTCTACAGAAAATTCGCCAGAGTTTCATTTGTTTTTGGAAAAATCCCCAATTTGCACTAGTAGTTATGTGACCTCAAATGTACCTAATACTCATTATAAATCATTGGGTGACACACACAAGGACCTGCAATGCCTTGGGGCTCTTAAAACCCAACACAGTTCATATTTATTACAATATAACTTACTTTAAATCCTTAAATGGTTTCAATCACCAACTTCAATTTCATGCATATATTCATCATACAAATAATCATAAACTTAAAATAGGCATAAAGCCCTACCATCATAATATATCATGCATCCTTTGTATAATTACAACATTTAACTTGCATGTTACAACTTACAACTTCAAACTTTAAATTAAACTTACAAACTCATACTTTGATTTACAACTTTAACATGAACTTAAAAATATAAACCACTATGATGATGCTCCATGACTCATCCTATGGGCCTCTTGCCCGCCACTCCTGTGTCACTGCTATCTCTTGAAATAAAGTCCCCGAGACAGGGAGAGATATACGAATATATCTCAGTAACCCAGAGGTTCTGGAGAAAACTCCGCCCAATGGTTCACTTTGATGCATACATATAATATAAAGCAACATTACTTAAAACGGGAGAAAGCAAGGAATTTAGAGAAAAGGGGAAATATCAGAATACAAACTACGACGAAGCGGGCTGGTAGCTACCATACCACACAACATCCTCGGCATATAAGCCTACGGGTATCATCCAAGGTGTGTTCCTAGAACCACAACCAAGGTACACCACCCATCCATATACACCAAAGACTTCCTAATGTGCTCCTATCCAGATTACACACCACGACCCTGGGTCAACTGGAACTCCCTCTCGGAGACTTATCCAGTGGAAGTCCGGAACTTGCCCGAAGGCTAACTATCTACTGGCCAGTGATCTGGTACATAAGTACTCTCATAAATGCATCATACATGCTTATGCTGTTCTACACTACTCATACACACTTCCTACCATCACCCTCAACGGGTGTGGTGGAACACAAAAGGGGAACAAGCCCCAGTACCAAGAGGTTACCTTATATTTATTTCCACAAGCTCCGCTGCAGCTTACTCCTCACACTTGGTACACAACAGAATGCCTACACAGAGGACATTCCCAATCACTTAAAACTCAAACAATACATGATAATTTACAATTAAACATGCATTGATCCAGGACCAAGGGCAATCCACTAATTCACTGTTCGGGGTTCAAGTTGACGTACGACAACCTACACAATCATGTACCATCATCGGTACACGTCCATTCTATCAAAACACGAAAAATGTCAAAATCACTCCCTTTCACCCTTGTAGGTTCGGCCATCTTAGTGTAATTTAGAGATTATTTTTCTAAATTTTCTTTCTCATTTTATTATATTTCCATAGGTTGCCAAAAGGCTAATTCAATCGTCGTTTCTCCGTTTTACGTCTTTTACGCATCGTTTGCTAAATCTTTCCATGTAGGCTCTTTTATGCCAAATGACACCACTCATTATTTTTCATTGATTCTTCCACTTTACAATCACAACACAACCCATCTAATTTCCATTTAAAGCATGAAACATCATCCAAGCAATTTACACAACATCATTTCACCTCTTTTTGCCTAAAGGCCGATTTGCTCACTAATTCACATCCAAGGAGTTTCCATCAATTTTAATCACTCCACACCTCATATCATCCTATTATATCATCATACAATCATACAACAACTCACCAATACACTCCCAACACATTTTCAAAACTCAAAGTCATAACACCTCAAATTTTCACTAAGTTAAAAATCAACATTTTTCCTCAATAATTTTTATTGCATTTCTAGCTTTAATGCATCATTCTAAGACATTATCCTCTAATACACATTTTCCAATTGAGCTCTCTAACATCACACATCATACATGCAAAGTTTAGGCCACAAATTCAAATCACCACATTCAACCAATTAAAATGAAAGAACACTCACCCAAATGGTAGGTATAAGGCTCCTCCTAAGCATACTCCACCATTGGAGCACTTAGAAGCTCCAAGAACACAAGATTCCTCAACAAAACTGAAACTGAAAATGGGGCAGATCTCCTTACACACGCGATTTCAAGGCTTGAAAGTGGTACCAATGTGTTTAGGAGGTGCTTTCCATCAAGATTCAAGACAAACTTTGTTGAATTTTGTTGAGAAATGGTTGAGTTATGAAGAAAAGAAAAATTTGCATAGATGAGGGAGAGGGAGGGCTGTTCTTAAGCATGGAAAAGAGAGAATAGGGTGAAGAGATGATGAATAGTAAGGGTGGTGAGGTGGCTTAAGTGAAACTTAAGGGGTGGGTCCCACGCGATTTAAAACTCATCTGACTTTCACTAAACGTCCAAAAATTCAAAACTTATTTAGAAACTCTAATTTTTAACATTGACCATTGTCATTTAATTATACTTGATCAGATGAATCCGGAGTCTTCCGGTCATTCGGAAAAAACACTGTTTTAAGCTATTACGCGCGTCGTTGGCACGCTTCCCCAAACTGACTTAATTCCATCAAATATTTCCAGAAATCATATTTCCTAACTCTATAAACCATTTATAACTCATATTTGAAACCTAGAGCTCAAGACTCAATTGGCACGTTTTACGGTGCAATCATATCGCGATATTTTTACCCGCGAAAAACACTATTCGTGATTTTTCCGAAACTCGCCTATCCACTCAATTTTTCGTTCTGAATCCATTTCCATGGTTATTTTTACCATCTGAGACCTTCTACTCAATTTTTATCTTCCTAGGGCTGTGTATTAGCTAATTACCGTTTTGCCATTTCTTTGTATTTTGGCCTAATCTTTAGGATTTTCACTAATTCTTCACTTAATCACTCATTTAACATTTTAAATACTTAATTTAAAATTGTGAGGTGTTATACCTTCCACTGTTATGGAAGTGGAAGCTTGTTCACCTCCATTGAAGCTTCAAGAATCAATCTTTAGGAAGAAAGAACTTATCTTTGAGTGGGATTTTCGTGCACCACCAAGTCAGTGGCTATAAGCACCTTCTAGGTCCTCAAAGCTTCCCCATTTTTTTGATTTCAAAGGTCCCTAGGTAACTACAAGCCACTTCCTTTGTAGTTTCTTGAAAATGAGTTAGTTTATGAAAGTAAAGTGTGGAAATCTTAATGATGCATGTAAAATATGGTATAATGATGTTTAAGCATGTAAGTTGAACTGCTATTTTGATAAAAATTGGACCTTGACCCTTGGAAGCCATGGAACCCACGAATTATGCAGAAAATTCTGCAATTTTTGTGTTCTGTTCGTGTGGTAATCGATTACCCTGTGCATGGTAATTGATTACCATGTGGAGTAATCGATTAGCCTCTGTCAGAATTACCAGAAACCAGTTATGATGCGTGGAAAAGTCACTATTTGGGTATAATACCATAGGGAGTCAGTGTTACTGATGAGAAATATTAATATTGATAATAGTGAGGATTAATATGCGATAATTATGATTTAAGGGATTTAAGTCACTAAACGAAAAAGAAAACATTGCTCAATTAATGTGAAATTGGGATTCTGAGTATTGATAATGTCTTTGATGTAAAATAGATTACAATTGTTGGATTGTGTGACTGTTGGTGTATCTGTATATACTGACCCTTTGGATAGAGATTTTGACACTACTGGTAAGCTTTCATGTCCTCGGTTACCCACTGATGGTTCCACCATATCTCATGGAGGAATGATTTATATGCAAGATGTGTTTTTAGAAAATATACGTGTTTATATGATGAATATTTGATATGTTATTGAGCCAAATTTTATTATAGTGCAATTGCCATATGCATATGTATGTGGGGTATTTCACACGAGATGGAAATTCCTTAGCACGTCGGGCCACATGCAAGAAAGTAACTCCGTGTGTGAGGTACATGATGGACTCCTTGTATTGTGGGTTGTAGAAGTATATAATCCCTACCTTTTATTCTCTAGCCAGTATGATGCATACACACATTACATGGACATATGTTGCATTGCACATATTTTGCTATTATACTGTTGATACCATTTTAGAACTTATATATTGCACATGTATGTGAGCTTAGGGTGGAGAGATTCTTGAGTACCCCTTGTCTTACTGAGATTTCTCGTTTGAGATCTCACCCCCTGTGGGGCACATTTTCAGGTACAGGTACTTCTAGGGTTGAGACATCTAGTGGCAGGAGGCTGGAGTTTAGTTGAGATGATGCATGCACCTTGCCATATTATTATGATTTATGCCTTGTTGTTAGGATTTACGACTATTGTATTTGAGACATGACTTGTTGATTATGTTGCTTTATTTGGTGAGCATGGGGGTTGTCCATGCCACACTTGAATAAGCTATATTTATCATGATTGAGTTGTATTATTGTATCAGGACATGTCTGGTCTACGTGTTGTAGTTCCATGACTTGATACATTATTTATATTATGAGTTTATTCAGTGTAGATATTTATTGCAATTTACATACAAGCGGTTTTTGAAAAAGAATTAAGTAAATTCACTTGGTTAATTTGATAATGTTCATAATTGGGAAAATTTAGCTTCCGCATTTATTTAGCTGCACTTATTACCATTTATATGTTTAATGCACTGGGTGCACACGGGGTGTTACAGCCGGTGTATCAACATACAATATGGTAAAAGCGCAGGATGTTTAAATACATAAACGCAGAAGCTCTAAATTAAATTAAGCATTTATTTGTTATCTTTTTAGGTGAATAAACTTTTTTCCTATCTACCTTATGGATTGCAATAAACAAAACAACGAAATGTCCATAAATAAAAGTCCTATCTCAGTTTATTAAATAAAATACTAATCATGTTCTACACTAAGTAGGCATGGCAATATCCATACTCATGGTGTGACATATACATAATCCCAAATCAACAATAAAACAAACTTATTTAATAGTGGCATAGACAACCTCTATACTCACATCAAATAAAACATACATAGAATATCAGCAATGCATGTCTCATGTTAGATCTCCACTCCGGCCTCTTGTCTCTAGAAGCACCCATCTCATGAATATTAGCACCTGAAAAATATTCCCTAAACGGGGTGAGGTTTTGAAAAATCTCAGTAAACTAAGGGTCTTCTAGGATTCCTCCACCCTAACTTCAATTACAAGTATAATATAAAAGCAAAATAATATAAATAGTATGTAAAAACAGATATACAATGCATCATATATCCATGTCATGTGTGTATATGTAACAGCCCGTGTTAACCCAGTTTGTTAAAATACTATCGTATTAAGCCACGCTTAATTAAAATGCAGAATAGCTTTTTCTTTAATTCAATTATGATGTCATTAACCTTAGCCATCTTGATTACTTAGTCAATTTCATAAAATAATGCCTGTATGTAAATTGCAAGACAACTAATTGAAATACCTCATAGATAAATATAAAGTGAGTATCTATGTCACAGGACTACAACACATAGCCTGGACCAAAATCCTGATACTTTAATACAACTTTAACTAAAAGAAGACATAATCAAATCTATGTGGCATGGACAAATCCCATGCTCACCAAATAAGGCACAATGCCCAACATCAGTCTCCACAGACAATAACATAATAATAGCGGAAAACATAAACAACAGTCAATATCCAGCATCCAACATGTCAGCATATCACAGTAATATCTAACTCAACTCTGGCCTCCTGCCACCTGAGGCCTCAACATTACCTGAACCTGAAATAAGCTTCCCCAAACGTGGGGTGAGATCTTTAAACAAGAAATCTCAGTAAGACAAGGGGTCCTCAAGGATCTTCCACCCCAAGCTCACTTACATGTGCAATATAAGTTCTAAAAGCGGTATTTCCAATATTAGTTCCAAAACTATGCAGTGCAACAGATATTTGTGCCATGTGTGTTTATACTATCTACTGGCCAGAGAAATGTAAGAATAAGTCTATACCAACATGAGTACAACGAACACCACTTGCACCTCACCCACAGCCTCACCATATCGTATGTACCACATACTCAGGCTTACCGTATAGGTGGACACCACATGCATATCATAAAGGCACATTGCATATAATAGCTCAATAACATTTACAAATCTCAAAAGCATGTAACACAACATGCATATAACCATCTCCGCATGGGACATGGTGGAACCACAACATAGCTAAACCGAGGACATGAAAGCTTACCTTGCAAGCAATCAATCTAAGCCAAGAGTCCAACCACTCTCACAGTCCAAACACAGCAGAATCACAATCAGTTATGGACCAATAATATATCATTAATTATGCATCACAAGCATACAACTAAAAGACTACGCCTTTCCTTTATGTTTTACGTCTTAAGGCTTCCAACAAAGCCATAAGCCCTTAATCACATGATTCTGACTTAGTTCGTTAATTACAGAAGTTCAACTTCCTTAATCTAGGGTCCACAAACCCTAACATCATATCTATATGAACAGTACCTCACTGTCCTACGAAATCCCAGAATATCCGGATATTTCTCGGGGACATATCCGGATATGCAATATCCGGATATCTCACTGACCATATCCGGATATATAATATCCGGATATCCATATCCCATATCCGGATATCTGTTCGATAAATATCCGGATATCTCACGACAGAATGCAATTTCTGCATTTTGTGAGTTGCCACTCCAAAGATCCAACTTTTAACACTTAAATACGTTAAAGCATGCATCTTTAATCTGTTTTAGGTTTACATACCCATTGGTTACTTGTTTAACTTATTAAATATGGCAAGACACAACTTTAACCATCAAAAAGTTAAGATCAAAGGTGGAAAAGCTTACCAAAGCTCAAAACAGAGCAACAATGGCTCTTGGAGCTCACAAATGGTCCCTCAAAGTTCTGACTTTGCCCTAACACGAAAATGACACCCAAGCTATGACCTTTCTTCACAAGAAAGGCTCCTTGAAGCTCCAACACTCAAGGAAGAGACTCACACCCTCACACTAGGCAACTCAGCCCACAAACCTCCTACAAACAGAGGTACAACTCAGAATAAGTCCTCCCACTCAACCCCCAATGATCACTCTCACTCTTACCAAGTGTTTTAGTGAAGGAACCAAGAAGAAATGAGGTCCCTTGGCTCCAATGGTGAAGGAAGGAAGAGGGTGGCAAGGTGGCTACCCAAGCTGCAGAAATTCTCATGTAGAGAAGCTGCACATGCCTAGGGTTATGTGCCATAAGTTGATTATATAGCCATTTATGTCATAACGCGCAGTATTAGCCTTAATAGCTACGCAAAACATTTTGATCCCAAACTTTGGAATCTTAACCTACTCAATTTTCTAAGATTTTCATATTTTTATTTTATTTTTTGGAGCAACTTTCTGGTACGTGCTTTTCCATAGCCAGTATCAGTTCTGGCATCAGTTCTCATTATTTTGACTTGAAACTTGTTTTACAAATCCTACATATTATTCTAGTAATTATCATGCACTTATTATAATTTTTCGGGATACTTTTCCGGTACGCATTTATACCGAGTAGCAGAACCGGTATCTACACTTTTCTTTCGAAAAGCGACTTTCAGCATTCTTACTCACTATAATTATTTAAGCCAAATAATAATTATTAAGGTCAATTATGGAATCATTTCCTAATTTATCATAATTAATTCATTAATTACCTTAATTAGCGGTGCAGATTCTTACAGTATACATCCTACTGGCCAGAGAACAAAAGGTCGGCATTACACGCGTCTATAACCTACAGTACAAGAAGTCCACCTCATACCTCACACATGGATTTACCATCTTATATATGGTCCACATACTCAGGTATTATCGTCTTGAGTGGAATACCCTACATACATATACATATGACAATGCTCTATAACAAATTTCAGTTCAATAATATATCAAATAATCATGATGTAAACAGATATTATTTTCAAAAACATACCATGCACATAAACCAACCTCCCATGGACTTTGGTGGATCAAACAATGGATTAAATCGAGGACCAAAAGCTTACCTGTCAACTAAATCCTCCAACCAAAAGCTTACCTCTTTGAATCTTCCAAGCTAGATAGCTTCAACCACAAGTTAACTCATAACTTTCAATTTTACAAAGAAATGCCTACAATAAGTAGTCATTTCAGCAATTAAAATGTACCACATGATAACCCAGATAGCTATCCAATTAATCACACAATAGAGTAGGTCACACACACATGAACATCAATTACTTGTCTATCCAGTCACAAACAAAACAACACAACACCTCCCACTCAACACCCTAAGCCACGACCAAGCAAGGCCAAATGTCATTATTTTGTTTTAAATTCAAATCAACCATCATTATGGCTTCATTAACCTCTCCTAACATCATTTCATCCCTTATTTAGCCTACATTATAATTTAGCACCATTTCCCCCAATTTTACCTATCAAGGCCGAGGGTGCAAGGCAAAGGGTCCCAAGGGATTTTTCACCTAATCTCACATCTATAAGTCATTAACAATGCTCCATAATTAAGTTTATAACTATATTACACCATCCATTTAAGTCAATCAAATCTTTACACATTATTCCCCAAAATTCAAGCCTAGGCCGTGAGTATGCACAAACAAGGGCCAAGGGAATTTCTACCAATTGACATGCATTAGACACTCCTACCACTTTACTATTAATGATACAAACCATTCGCAATTCAATTACTTCATTCTTCAATGACTTGTTTTACAGGTAACCTAAGTTCATCCAACTAAAATTTACCTAAGTTAAAATTATCAAAAGCCTTAAAAGTTTATTACATTTTTCTACACAAGACATCATTCCAAGCAACAATCATCAAAGCCACATGGTCATCCAAGGTCTCTAACTACCTTAACCCATATACACTTATTCAAATTTAATATCCATTTTCGAATCATCAACAAAATTCAATGGGATTAGGAATACTTACAACAAATGGACTCCTAAGCTCCCAAGGAATGGTATTCAAGCATTCATTCAAGCAAAACAACCATAAACTCTCAAGAACACCTCGAGTTTTTATGGCTTTCTCATGTTTTGATCTCCTCACACAATGATTTTCAAGGAAAACTTACAATAAGAAAGTTGTTCACTAGGTGTTTTGGATGAACTTTGATGCTCAACATTTTTTGATTTGATGAGTGGAAGTAGGTGAAATCAAGGAAACAAGAAGCTTACCTATCTCCTATGGTGGCTGCGTTTTTGGGGCTGCATAATTGGGAAGATGATGTTCAAAATTAATTAGGACAAGAGCTCATTTAGTCACTTAAGTGGGGTGGGGCCTACAGGTGTAATCTCCCACTTAAACTACTCATTTAACCTACTAATATCCTCTTAACGCATAAATCATCCATTTAATCAAAATTTCCGCATTCACCAAAGTCCATTACATATACTTTAACAGATGAATTTAAAGTTTATCAGTAATTTGGTGAAATTACAATTTTACCCCTAGTTATGCACTATTGGCACATTTCCCTAAAACCATCAAAATACACCGATTAATTCCAATAATTATTTTCTTAATTCTAAATACTTCTTCTAATATATATTCAATCATAGAACAATAATCCCAATTTGGGTTTTTAGGTAAAATTATATTGCAATATTTTATCCGATAAAAATCATTATTCATCAATTTTCCAAAAACTTGCCTATATCCACTCCAAATTTCGTTCTAAACCCATTTTCATGATTTTTCTCATCAAATAAAGTCTAATTTTACCATTTCACTGATCAAGGTTATGTATTTGTGAAATTACCATTTTACCTAAAACTCAAGATTTTCACTAAATACACCCTCTAACCCACAATTTAATTATAAAATACATCTCAAATATGTGAGATTTTATAATACTTTTTGATGTTTTGAAAGGGGGAGAAGATGTGCAAATTGAGAAAATTGCACAACTCACCCATTATGTAAAGAGACACACGTTAAGGTAAAAATGGGGAGAATGTTCTTAAAAGGTGAAAATGAGATATATGGAACATACCTGGAACCTAGAGCTCCACCTTTTCTACTTTATATATCATTCATGAGTTGAGGGGGAGTCGTAATATTATCTTTTGACAACTTACATGCTATGTTAACCCTTTTTCTTAATTTAAGTTTGTCATCATCAAAATGGGGGAGATTGTGGAACCAACACATTCAAAATGAAGAATTAAAGATACAAGAATTTTGATTATAACAAACAAGCATAGAAGATCAAGACTTCGAGCATTATAACTTGCAACAATAAAAAAAAGTCTAAAAGATCAACGAACCAATCTGAAGTCCATCAAGACAATGGATAAAGCTTAAAGAAGATCAAGAGTCAAGCTTCAATAGAAGAATCTAAGTCCAAAGATTTCGCGAGATATATATTTAAGAATTGAAATTAAATGTGAGGGAAATATTGACATCTTGCATGAATAAGTGATAAGTTTCTTAAGTGAGACTTAGAACATAAGCATTATATTGCAAATGAGAAGAAATGAATATATTTTGTGATTAAAAATACCCCAATTGTATGCTATGTAGCACCGATACCGACACGGGACACGTGACACGATACGACACGACACTCCGACACGTTAATTTTAAAAATGTTAGATTTCGACACGTTTTGATATTTAAATAATATTTTTAATTTATGCAGTGTATATTATATTTAATATTCAATAATTTAACAAAAAAATGAATCTAAACTTATAATATTCATAAAACTCAATAAAATAATAATCGTAATCCAGCGAATCTAATAGTTGGAACTAAAAACTCAACGCAACACAACCTTTAAACCCTTTTTTGAATTTCTATAACACGTGTTGGAGTGTCGGAGTGTCGGAGTGTCCGAGAGTGTCGGGAAGTGTCGGACACGACACGCCAGAGTTTTTGAAGTGTCGGTGCTTCATAGATTGTATGTGATTTGTCTTTTGATTAGTAAGATGCTAATGGGTTGAACATTTTAATGGTTTAGGCCCAATTTGTACTCAAAGGGAATGAAGAGAGAAAAAGAAGAGAATGGGCCGCACTAAAGAAAAAAGGCCAAGCCCAATTGAAAGCAAGAAAGTAGTGGGTTGTGCGTGTGGGAAGCCCAATTGAAGCCAAGTCCAATGGAAAGAAGAAAGAAGTGGGCTGAGTTTGTGAAGCCCAATTGAAAAAGAGAAACCAATAAAAGAAAGAAGAAACAAGTGGGCTGGGCTGATTCTTAAAAAGCCCGAGTCACCCAAAGAAAAAAAGTCCATCCCAAATGAAATGAGACACACAGCTGAGTCTCATTTCATGAACCCTAACCCTTCCTTTCTCAAACCAAATTGTGCCCTAGCTCCAAAAATTTCACCTCACCATCTCTCATAGCCACAACTCCACCACCGAACCCATTTTTTCTGAACCAACCACAAAAACCCTTTGTCTTGTAAGCGGTTCACTTGACCATTGTTCTAGAAACTTAACCCTAACCGAATAGTGACGTGGAGGTTAGTACAATTGTGGAAAGAGAAGCCGTTGGGTGGAGTGTAACAGCCCGTGTTAACCCGGTCTGTTAACACACTATCGTATTAAGCCACGCTTAATTAAAATGCGGAATAACTTTTTCTTTAATTCAATTATGACGTCATTAACTTAACCAACTTGATTACTTAATCATTTTCATAAAAATACTGCCTGTATGTAAATTGCAAGACAACTAACTGAATACCTCGTACATAAATATAATAAGTGAGTATCTAAAGCCACAGGTCTACACAAGTAGCCCGGGGTCAAAATCCTGATACTTTAATTACAACATTAACCTAAAAGACCAAAGTCAAACATGTGGCATGGACAAACCCCATGCTCACCAAATAAGGCAACAAGGCCCAATAACAGTCATAACATAAACTCAACAGAAAACATAAACAACAGTCGGAAATAAAAACAGCAGTCAGCATATCATCAAATCAACTCAGCTCTGGCCTCCTGCCACCCGAGCCCTCAACATTACCTGATCCTGAAATAAGCGTCCCCAAACGTGGGGTGAGATCTCTAACAAGAAATCTCAGTAAGACAAGGGGTCCTCAAGGAGTCTCCACCCCAAGCTCACTTACATGTGTAATATAAGTTCTAAAACAGTATTTACAATATAAGTTCCAAATCATGCGATGCAGCAATTAATCATGTCATGTGTGCTTTCAAATCTACTGGCCAGAGAAATGTAGGAATACGTCTATGCCTACATGAGTACATGGATACTACCTACACCTCACCCACATGCTTCTCCATCTTGTATGTACCACATACTCAGGATTGCCGTCTAGGTGGACACCACATGCATATCATAATGCTCATTACATATAAACAGCTCAACAACATTTCCAAAATAATCAAAGCATGTAACACAGCATGCATAAACCCATCCCCATGGGACATGGTGGAACATCAAAATGGCTAAACCGAGGACACGAAAGCTTACCTTGCAAGCTAGCTATCCAAGCCAAGAGTCCAACCACTCACAAGTCCACAAACAGCAGTATCACAATCTGACATGGACCATTAATAAGTCAATATAAATGCATCACAAGCATACAACTTCAAAGACTACGCCTTTCCTTTACGTTTTACGTCTTAAGGCTTCCATCAAAGCCATAAGCCCTTAATCATATGATTCTGACTTAGTCCATTTATTACAGAAGTTCAACTTCCTTAAACTAGGGTCCACACACACCCAATAGCTTACTGTTCATACAGTAAGGCTACTGTCTGCGCAGAACCCAGGATATCCGGATATCATGAAGAACATATCCGGATATGTCATATCCGGATATCACACTGGACATATCCGGATATGTCATATCCGGATACCCAGATCCCATATCCGGATATCAATATCCGGATACTATATCCGGATACTGATATCCGGATATCTGTTCGACAAATATCCGGATATCTCACGACAGAATGCAGTTTCTGCATTTCGTGAGTATCCATCCCAAAGATCCCACTTTTAACACATGTACACGTTAAAGCATGCATCTTTAAGCATATACAAGTTCATTTAGGTGTTGGTTACTTCATTTTAACTTTTTACATGTCAAGACACCAACTTTAAGCAAAATAAACTCATGATCATGGTGAGGTAACTTACCAAAGTTCAAAACAGAGGCAAGTTGTGCTCTTGGAGCCCTCTCAAGACACTTCAAACTCAGCCTAAGTATGAGCACGAAAATGGCACTTCAAGGTGGGTTCTTGCACCACAAGAAGGCACTTTGAAGCTTACAATGACTACCACAAAGTAGCCATCACTAAAGCTTCAAACTCAGCTCACTAACTACACACACACAGCAGTGGACACTGCCCAAGAACACTCCTTTCACTCTCACAAGGATAATCACAAGTGTGTAGGAAGGAAGAAGGAGGAGAAACCAAGCCAAAGGTGAAAACTTGATCCTCAAAGGTTGAGGGAAAGGAATGGAACAGTGATCACACTCCCTCAGCCACCAACACTCACGTTCTGAATAAGGTCTGCCTAGGGTTGTGTGCTAATGTGTCTATTTATAGGCACATGGCCACTAAACGCGCAGTATTAGCCTTAATCGCAAAGTAAAAGATATTGATCCCAAACTTTGGAATCTAGACCTACACATTTTTCTAAGATTTGTCATATTTTTATTTTATTTTTCGGAGCACCTTTCCGGTACGCGCTTTTCCATAGCCAGTATCAGTTCTGGCATCAGATTACGTCATTTTGACTTGAAACTTGTTTTACAAGTCCTACATAATATTCTAGTAATTATCATGCATTCGTTATAATTTTCCGGGATACTTTTCCGGTACGCATTTATACCGAGTAGCAGAACCGGTATCTGCGCTTTTCTTCCGAAAAGCGACTTTCAGCATTTTTACTCACTCAATATAATTATCTAAGCCCATTAGTAATTATTAGGGTCAATTATGGAATTATTTCCTAATTATCATAATTAACTTACTAATTACCTTAATTAGCGGTGCAGGTTCTTACATTCACCCCACCTTTTTAAGGATTTTGTCCTCAAAATCAGAAACATACCTGTCTCGAAAGTCGGGATACTGTCGGAGAAGTTCATCCTCTCGCTCCCAGGTACACTCCTCAGGAGTTCTTCCTGACCATTGCACTTTGACCATCGGAATGATCTTGCTCCTCAACTGCTTCTCGCCACGATCGAGGATCTTGAGTGGTCCGACGGGAGTCTTTAGGTTCTCCCGAACCTCCACATCATCCGGCTGCACCACGTGCGAAGGGTCTGCTATGTACTTTCGAAGCTGAGACACGTGAAACACGTCGTGGATGTTGGCGAGGTTCGGAGGTAAGGCGAGTCGATAGGCAACTGGTCCTACTCTACCAAGGATCTGGTAGGGCCCAATGAATCGCGGGCTCAACTTCCTCACGCCGAGTGCCCGTCCAACACCGGTGACAGGTGAAAGTTTCACAAACACGTGCTCACCCTCACTGAACTCCAGTGGTCGATGCTTGACATCGTAGTAGCTCTTCTGACGATTCTGCGCCTGCTTCAACTTTTCCCTGATCATTTGGATCTGTAGGGTAGTATCTTGGACAAAGTCCAAGCCGAAAAGCTCTTTATCTCCAACCTCAGACCAGCAAGTAGGAGTCCGACACCTCCTACCATACAGCGCCTCGTAGGGTGCCATGCCCAGACTAGCATGAAAACTGTTGTTGTATGAAAATTCAACCAACGGAAGGTACCTATCCCATGCAGAACCCTGCTCCAACGTGCAAGCTCTCAACATGTCCTCCAATGTCTGGATGGTCCGCTCAGTCTGTCCGTCAGTCTGAGGGTGATAGGCGGTACTCAATCTCAACTGCGTACCAAAAGCCTCCTGCAGCGCCTCCCAGAACCGAGATGTGAACTTCGGGTCCCTATCACTGATGATACTCTCGGGCACCCCGTGAAGCCTCACAATCTCACGGACATATAGTTTGGCCAACTGCTCTGTAGTGAAGCTCACCTTCACTGGAAGAAAATGGGCAGACTTGGTCAATCTGTCCACTATGACCCAGATAGAGTCACAACCAGCCTAAGTTTTTGGCAATCCCACCACGAAGTCCATGGAAATACTTTCCCACTTCCACTGTGGAATCTCCAGAGGTTGAAGTTTACCAGACGGTTTCTGGTGCTCGATCTTCACTTTCTGACATATCAAACACTTGGACACGTAGACCGCTATGTCCTTCTTCATGCCCGGCCACCAAAAATTTCTCTTTAAGTCCTGATACATTTTCGTAGCACCAGGGTGGATAGTGAACCGGCCCTTATGAGCCTCTGCCATAACCTCTTCGGTCAATGGCCCTCGAGGAATAACAATCCTCTTCTGGAACAGCAGCAAACCATCATCGTTCCAAGACACACCGTCCTGGTTCTTCACATAATCGAGGCACTCTCTTTGCACTTGCGCCTCTTTGATCTTTTCCATCAGCTCATTGATCACTTCTGCTGTCTCCATTTCGAGCAGTGCGCCCCCAAACAAGGAGTTCACTCTCAAGTCTCTGAACTTCTCGATCATCTCGTAGTCGTTCATCATTAAGCTGGATAAGCTCACGGATTTCCGACTCAAAGCATCGGCTACCACATTGGCCTTGCCAGGATGGTACCTCAACTCGAAGTCGTAGTCCTTCAAGAACTCCATCCATCTTCGCTGTCTCATGTTCAACTCCTTCTGGTCAAACAGATACTTCAGGCTCTTGTGATCACTGAATACAGCAAACTTCATGCCAAACAGGTAATGCCTCCAAATCTTGAAAGCAAAAACAATAGCTGCCAACTCCAAGTCGTGAGTCGGGTAGTTCTCTTCATGAGGTTTCAACTGTCTCGAAGCGTAAGCAACCGCTTTCCCTTTCTGCATCAGCACACAGCCAAGTCCTTTACCAGAGGCATCGCAGTATAACTCGAATTGCTCCGCAGGATCAGGAAGGACTAACACAGGAGCAGTAGTCAGTCTCTCCTTCAACTCCTGGAAACATTCCTCACACTCATGTGTCCACACGAATGGAGTCTCCTTTCGGGTAAGGCGAGTCATCGGTAGCACCATCTTGGAAAATCCCTCGATGAACCTCCGATAGTAACCTGCCAAACCCAAGAAGCTTCTCACTTCTGTAACCGTCTTGGGCCTCTCCCAGTCCATCACGGCCTCAATCTTGTTAGGATCAACTGCAACTCCATTAGCTGAAATTACATGACCCAGAAATTTAACCGCCTTGAGCCAAAACTCACATTTCGACGGTTTCGCATAGAGCTTTTTCTCTTTCAGCACTTGCAACACAATCTTCAAGTGCTCAGTATGCTCCTCCTCTGTCTTGGAGTAAATCAAAATGTCGTCAATGAAGACGATCACAAACTGATCCAGGTACGGCTGGAAAATCCTGTTCATGTAGTCCATGAACACTGCGGGTGCATTGGTGAGTCCAAACGGGATCACCAAGTACTCATAGTGCCCGTACCTCGAGCGAAATGCTGTCTTTGGGACATCCTCCGGCTTAACCCGTATCTGATGATAACCGGACCGGAGATCAATCTTTGAATACACGCAAGCACCCCTGAGCTGATCCAGCAAATCATCAATGCGTGGAAGAGGGTACTTGTTCTTGATTGTCACCTTGTTCAATTGCCTGTAGTCGGTGCACAACCGCATGGTCCCATCTTTCTTTTTAACAAAAATGACCGGTGCTCCCCAGGGAGACACACTCGGCCGAATGAAGTCTTTTGCTGAAAGCTCCTCGATATGCTTCTTCAGCTCTGCCAACTCTGGTGGCGACATCCGGTATGGAGCCAACGATATAGGCCCCACACCAGGCAATAAGTCGATGGAGAACTCTATCTCCCTCTGTGGTGGAAACTCAGGAATCTCCTCAGGAAACACCTCGAGGAACTCCCTGACCACAGGAATGCCAGTGAGATCCTCCTGTGTCCCACTCACCAAACCTCCCAACATGACATAGCCAAATGCCCCTGCTCTCAAGGCCCTCCTCGCCTGCAGGACTGAAATGAACGGTGAGGAACTGGCTGTGGACCCACCCGGAGACATCACCACTTTCTTGGCACAGCAGTCAGTCATTGCACAGTTTCTGGACAACCAATCCATGCCCAGAATAATCTGAAGGTTGGCCATCGGCAATCCTATCAGATCTACCGAGAAGTCACGGCCATCCCACTGAAACGCTACATCGCGATGAACAGTGGAGGTCAAACATTTTTTCCGGTGGCGGTGGTCACCCGCATCGGTGGAGAAAGCACATCACTGGGCAACTCAAGCCCCACAGCAATAGGGGTAGCAACAAAAAGAGTGCGTTGCCCCGGAATCAAATACAACATCAACAGCTGATCCACCAATGGTAACAGTACCTCTGACCAGGTTCGGAGCTCTGTCCGACTGCTGACGATCAAGTGTGTAGACTCGTCCGGTGGTAGGTGGCACGACTGGTGCCCCAGTAGGAACCATCTGCAATGGCACAGCCTGCACTGCAGCAACTCTCGTCGTCGGGCAATCTCTGGAATAGTGGCCCTCCTTGCCACACTGGAAGCATATCAGCTGTCCGGTAGAACACGGCCCAAAATGTGACTTCCCGCATCCCGAACATCTGGGAGCAGGAGGTCTAGCGGCGTTCCCCTGAGTAGCAGTCTTTCTGAATTGATTTGGCGCTTGCTTAGCCGCCAACTGTTTGCCCTTGCCCTTGTTCCCAAACTTCTTGTCTCTCCAGGAAGCGAAACCACCAGTACCCTGTGGCACCTCGTAACCTTGGCCTTCTGGCCTGACTCGCATGGCAGTAGTCCTCATGTGTCGCGGCACTGCCTTACCAAAGCTCCGAAGTCTCTCGAAGCAGAACCAGCAAGATGTCCAGCAATATCCTCGATTAAGTCCCCTGCGGAACTTAGCAGCAAGAAAAACGGGAGTTGGCCTCGCCATGCGAAAATGAGAGAACTTGACCAGTTCATTAAACTTGGCCAGGTACTCGTCGACAGACAACGAGCCCTGCACCAACCGGTCAAACTCCCCCTGCTTCCTCTCCTGTGAGTCATAAGGGAAGTACTGACCCAGGAAGCTCTCCTCGAAGAATGGCCACGTCATCACATGACCCTGCATCTCGTAGACCTCTGACAGGTTGGTCCACCACTCATGGGCCTCGCCCTCCAGCATGTACGTGGCGAACAGCAGCTTCTGCGGATCGGTGCACTGCATGATCCGGAAAATCTTGTCCAGCGCCTGTAGCCATCTGGCAGCAGCAATGGGATCATACGATCCGTCGAAGGTAGGTGGCTTATGCTTGCGGAAAGCATTCAGCCGGCGATCGATCTCGTCACGATCCTCAGCAAGTACGGGGATAGTCGGCATAGCCCCCGTCAAGTGACTACCCTCCCCCATCTGGCTCTGGGTGTCCTCCTGTTGACTAGGCGGAGGTGGAGGCGGTGGCGGCGGTGGAGGTGGTGGAGGACCCTGGCCAGCAGCAGGACCAGCCCTCAACTCCTCCAACATGACCCTCATCATAGTCATGTTGGCCATCCGGTTCTCCTCCAGAACCTCTGCCGTGGTTTGCCGGTTCGCATCTCGAATTGCGTCCAGCATCGCCCGGTTCGCCAGCCTCGTGGCTTCCTGGTCGGCTAGTCGGGCCGCCTGCATCTCAGCTAATGCAGCCAGGACAGGATCTGATTGATCCTCGCTCGTACTCGTGTTCCTCCTCGGTGGCACCATGACTCTGCACAAGTTACACAAAGAATGAGTTGATCAGGCCCACGCCATGTGGTCACATATGCATTATCATGAAACACACCATCCAGAGAGAACACAAAGTAGACACGCAACGACACATCCTAAGTTATTGCAATACATACAGGCTTTTCCCTAGAAAGTGCTCTGATACCATAAAATGTAACAGCCCGTGTTAACCCGGTCTGTTAACACACTATCGTATTAAGCCACGCTTAATTAAAATGCGGAATAACTTTTTCTTTAATTTAATTATGACGTCATTAACCTTAGTCAACTTGATTACTTAATCAATTTCATAAAATACTGCCTGTATGTAAATTGCAAGACAACTAACTGAATACCTCATAAATAAATATCAAGTGAGTATCTAAAAACCACAGGACTACAAAATGCAGCCTGGGTCAAAATCCTGATACTTTAATTACAACATTAACCTAAAAGACCAAAGTCAAACATGTGGCATGGACAAACCCCATGCTCACCAAATAAGGCAACGATGCCCAATAATAGTCATAACATAAACTTAACAGAAAACATAAACAACAGTCGGAAATAAAAACAGCAGTCGGCATATCACCAAATCAACTCAGCTCTGGCCTCCTGCCACCTGAGCCCTCAACATTACCTGGTCCTGAAATAAGCGTCCCCAAACGTGGGGTGAGATCTCTAACAAGAAATCTCAGTAAGACAAGGGGTCCTCAAGGAGTCTCCACCCCAAGCTCACTTACATGTGTAATATAAGTTCCAAAAACAGTATTTACAATATAAGTTCCAAAATCATGCGATGCAGCAATTAATCATGTCATGTGTGCTTTCAAATCTACTGGCCAGAGAAATGTAGGAATACGTCTATGCCTACATGAGTACATGGATACTACCTGCACCTCACCCACATGCTTCTCCATCTTGTATGTACTACATACTCAGGATTGCCGTCTAGGTGGACACCACATGCATATCATAATGCTCATTACATATAAACAGCTCAACAGCATTTCCAAAATAATCAAAGCATGTAACACAGCATGCATAAACCCATCCCCATGGGACATGGTGGAACATCAAAATGGCTAAACCGAGGACACGAAAGCTTACCTTGCAAGCTAGCTATCCAAGCCAAGAGTCCAACCACTCACTAGTCCACAAACAGCAGTATCACAATCTGATATGGACCAATAATACATCAATAATCATGTATCACAAGCATACAACTTAAAGATTACGCCTTTCCTTTACGTTTTACGTCTTAAGGCTTCCAACAAAGCCATAAGCCCTTAATCATGTGATTCTGACTTAGTTTATTTATTACAGAAGTTCAACTTCCTTAAACTAGGGTCCACACACACCCAATAGCTTACAGTTCATACAGTACAGCTACTGTCTGCGCAGAACCCAGGATATCCGGATATCAGAAGGGGCATATCCGGATATGTCATATCCGGATATCACACTGGACATATCCGGATATGTCATATCCGGATACCCATATCCCATATCCGGATATCAATATCCGGATACCATATCCGGATACTGATATCCGGATATCTGTTCGACAAATATCCGGATATCTCACGACAGAATGCAGTTTCTGCATTTCGTGAGTATCCATCCCAAAGGTCCAACTTTTAACACATGTATACGTTAAAGCATGCATCTTTAAGCATATACAAGTTCATTTAGGTGTTGGTTACTTCATTTTAACTTTTTACATGCCAAGACACCAACTTTAAGCAAAATAAACTCATGATCATGGTGAGGTAACTTACCAAAGTTCAAAACAGAGGCAAGGTATGCTTGGAGCTCTCCCAAGGTTCCTCAAACTCAGCCTAAGTAGGAGCACGAAAATGGCACTTCAAGGTGGGTTCTTGCACCACAAGAAGGCACTTTGAAGCTCACAATGACTACCACAAAGTAGCCATCACTAAAGCTTCAAACTCATGCTCACTAACTACACACACACAGCTGGACACTGCCCAAGAACACTCCTTTCACTCTGACAAGGATAATCTACGAGTGTGTCTGCAGAGGAGGAGGAGTGAAGGAAGAAGGCCAAAGGTTCAAGAAATGATGAAAGGTTAGGAAAAGGAATGGAAAAGTGATCACACTCCCTCAGCCACCAACACTCACGTTCCGGTAAGGTTCTAGGGTTGTGTGCTAATGTGTCTATTTATAGGCACATGGCAATGGTAATCACACGGTATTAGCCTTAATCGCAAAGTAAAAGATATTGATCCCAAACTTTGGAATCTAGACCTACACATTTTTCTAAGATTTGTCATATTTTTATTTTATTTTTCGGAGCACCTTTCCGGTACGCGCTTTTCCATAGCCAGTATCAGTTCTGGCATCAGATTACGTCATTTTGACTTGAAACTTGTTTTACAAGTCCTACATAATATTCTAGTAATTATCATGCATTCGTTATAATTTTCCGGGATACTTTTCCGGTACGCATTTATACCGAGTAGCAGAACCGGTATCTGCGCTTTTCTTGAAAAGCGACTTTCAGCATTTTTACTCACTCAATATAATTATCTAAGCCCATTAGTAATTATTAGGGTCAATTATGGAATTATTTCCTAATTATCATAATTAACTTGCTTAATTAACCTTAATTAGCGGTGCAGGTTCTTACATGGAGCATCTGGAAATCGGTCAGACAAAAGGGTATTTGCGACCTGCAGCAAGGAACACAAGACGTGGAGGCTGCGAGGAAAGGGCCCACAACCCATGCATGTGAGAGAAGGGTGCTATATATAGAGGAAGAATAGTGAATGTGAGCATCATCTTTTTCCTGGAGTCTTCTATAGAGATCTTCTCCTTTGTTTTCAGTTTTTATTTTCTGATACGTAAATGCATGTTTATTTTAGACTTAACTTGTCTGTATACATTGTACTTCTGTTGTTAGGACTCAGTGTTGGGTCTTAGTATATACTTAGTCAAGCAGATGGCATA